>JASCZI010181958.1:9864-29242 GCA_036250425.1 Stylosanthes scabra
TCCGTAGCTCCTAGCATAGTTAGTGCTTTGTTCAATTTCCTTTCCTTGTGCCAGCTTCGAACCAAGCAAACTTGAATTAAAAGAACAAGCTTCTACTTGTCAAGCTACTTGGGAAGCTAGCATAGTTAGTGCTTGTTGGTGCATAATAAAATAAAATAATTTTATAGTGCATATAGTATAATAATAATAATATATTTCATAGTGCATATAACATAATAACTAAAATAATAATATATTACATAATGCTTATAGCATAAATAAAGTAAAAATAATAAAATCAAATGAATAATAAATTGTTTTCCTATAAATAGGGAGGGATGCATATGAAGGAAATGCATAAGAAAAAAAACATATATAAGAGAGAATAGAGAACTTGAGAAAAATAGAAGGAAGTAAAAGAAAAGAAGAAGAAGGAAAAAAAAGTGTTAAAAGTTTAAGGTAGATATATTTTTTATTCATGGCTATCGTATAACATTAATATTTTTATCATTTTTTTTTTGGTGTCTATCATTTTCTTTTCTTTAAACTAATATGGTATACTTCTAGATTAATTAATAAATGTTATTATTACTATATATATATATATATATATATATATATATATATATATACTATGATTATTTTGATGACGAATGCTATTATATTATTATTACTATTATTATCATGATATTATTATTATATTATTATACTAATTAAAATATGACTATAATAATTATTATTAGTATATTAGTACTATTATTGATATTGATATTACTACTATTATTATTACGGTACTATACTTAATATTGTTATTACTGTTACGATTATAATAATTATATAGTGTTCTTACTATATAAATATATTATTAATAATTGTTATTATTATTTTATTTTTCAGAAAACATTTACCTTTAATCATGTTCGAGGAATCACTCATTTCTTTTCCATTAAGACAAAATACTCTTCCTTTAATTTGTGGCTTGGTGTCAGGATTAGGTTTTGGAGCGTTGCAGCTATTGGCATAGTGTCCCGATTTGCCATATCGATAGCACACATTTTGACCAGCATAGTAGGGTCTCGAACCATGAGCTTTACCACACTTGGGGCATGGGATTGTGGTTTCCTTCGAAAATTTTTGTTTGTTATTCCCCTGATTTGTTCCATTCCTAAAGTGATTTTTCTTTTGTACATCGCCACCTCTCTTTCTTTTAAAGAAGGCTTGTCTTTCTCTCTCAAACTCAACTTCAAGAAAGCTCTTTTCTGCTATCCTAGCCTTGTTTACTAAAAGGTTATAATCTTTTATTTCTAAGGTGGCTACCTTCTCCTTAATCTCAGGTCTTAACCCTAACTCAAATTGAGTGGCTTTCCAATGGCTATCAGGGTGATGTTTAAGAAACATAGAGAATTTGAAAAGTTCTTCAAATTTATCAACATATTTTCCAATGGTCATACTTCCCTTCTTAAGTTGCATAAACTCATTTTCTTTTTCTTTTTTCACACTGTCAGGGAAATATTTATAAAAAAAATGTTTGAAAAACTTCCCAAGTAATCTCAGTTCCTTTTGCCTCTAACAGACTCTTAGCACCTCTCCACCAATGTTCAGCTTCTCCTTCTAACATGAAAGTAGCAAAGGTCACTTTTTGGGAATCTAAACAGTCCATTGCATTAAAGATTTTTTCTAACTTCTAAATCCAGCGTTGGGCTACAACTGGATCATAATCGCCATGAAAAGAGGATGATGTGTTTTTTTTAAACTCAGAAAGTCTACGGTAGTTTTGATTAATGGGTGTTTTCTTAGTATTGGTGTCACTACCCTCCCCGTTTTGGCTTCCATTCCTAATCTGCTCGACGAACTCTTTATTTGATTCAGATTGACATCGGACGGAGTCAGTCAAATCCTTGATGGCTCCCAAAATACCTGCCAACATGTCAGTTGACATGTTTGGCACGTTTGAGATTTCTTGTTCTTGTGCTGCCATATAGTCCTATAAAATAATCCAACATTGAGTTGATCAGGCTCAATATTAGTGTACTATAAAACATGCATCAAGAATAAGAAATGCGAGATATCTATTACGTCATATAGAGATAATTAAGACACTCATATCCTAGGTGAATGAAATTTTTTATTCATTCTAAAAGTGGGGTTCTGGTATAATTTGAAATAGCCCGGATCACCCTTTTGTGGATACTAACCGCTTTGGCTTATAAACCTTACGGTTTAAATTTTGATGATAAGCTAAGGATTCATCAAAATATCCACAGTAAAGGATACCGCTCTGATAACATTTATGTAACACCCCTTTTTAGAATTAAAAAAAAATTCATTACATAAATTGATAATTCAATTGTATTTTACACAAATACAACCAATTATTACAAACATCTGTCTGCCAACCATACAACATACTAAGTAGGAATAGAAAATAGTCTACAGCTTATTTATATATAATTCTGTAGAATCAGCACACACAAACATAAGAAGCTTTTCTTCCATTGGTTCTTACTGAGTTAAATCTGAAACCACACACAAATACACAGATATAGTGAGAATTTAAAATTCTCAGTAGATAGTAAAAATCTTATTTCGTGATTTCAGCCGCTCTTCACGGAAAATATCGTGGCTATCACAGTCATATAAAATAATGATATATGCAATGCAAGTATCTTAATTTATTTTTCTTTTCACTTTTCTTTGTCTGCTTGTCTCACTCATCATAGACCTTTTAGGAATTTCCCAACTTTTGGGTGGATCTCATAACATCATGACAACAAAGCAGAATCACTTTGCTAAGTTGGGATGATAGGCACACTAGCCCCCCACACTCACCTCAGCTCAGCCAAGTCTTAAATAATTCTTTTCTTATATGTTTTACTAAGTAGGGATGATAGGCAGCCCCTCCACACTCACCCTAACTCGTTGATTTAAATGCATCACTTTAGCATAATCATACAACCATGATAATTATAATTATCACAATAATAATAATAATAATTATTAATGATATATTTATATAGTAAGAACACTATATAATTATTATAATCGTAACAGTAATAACAATATTAAGTATAGTACATTAATAATAATGGTAGTAATACCAATATCAATAATAGTACTAATATACTAATAATAGTTATTATAGTCATATTTTAATTAGTATAATAATATAATAATAATATCATGATAATAATAGTAGGGTTAAATTATATACTAGGTTCCTATAGTTTCACTGAAATTGCAATCAGGTCCCTATAGTTTAAAAGTTTGTAATTGAGTCCCTATACCCATAAAAAATATGCAATTTAGTCCCTGCCGCTCAAAAAACATTTAATGTAACAAAATATTCTCTAGAATATTCCATATTTTATCTTAGATGAAATTGTGATTGACCAAATTACCCATCCCATAAACAATGAAAGCTACCCTCGAATTGACGAATTCACAAAGAAAAAAAAAATCATCTTCCCTCCCTCACTTTTGTCACTCTGTGCTCTCACATCGCAATCACACTCATTTGAAATGAGTAAGTTAACGATTTTGGCATAGACTCACTTGAAAAGAGAACGTGATTAAGAACCGAAAAACAAGAAGCCCATTAAAGGAGATAATAAGGGCACAATCGTAATATTTTAATGTCAAATCCGAATAGGGACTAAATTACAATTTTTTAATAAATATAGGGACTCAATTAAAAACTTTTAAACTATAGAGACCTAGTTGCAATTTCACTGAAACTATAGGGATCTCGTGTATAATAGCATTCGCATCAAAATAATCATATCTACCTTAAACTTTTAACACTTCTTTTTCTTCTTTTCTTTTATTTCCTTCTATTTTTCTCAACTTTTCTATTCTCTTTTATATATGTTTTTTTTTTCTTATGCATTTCCTTCCTATGCAACCCTCCCTATTTATAGGAAAACAATTTACTATTCATTTGATTTTAATATTATTACTTTATTTATGGTATAAGCATTATGTAATATATTATTATTTTAGTTATTATGTTATATGCACTATGAAATATATTATTATTATATTATTTTTAATTATTATGCTATATTCACTATGAAATTATTTTATTTTATTATGTACTAACAAGCACTAACTATGCTAGGAGCTATGGACAAGACATTAACCTAACACTAATTATGTATTATCCATTATATTATTTTATTTTATTTTATTTTATTTTGATATATTATATATGTATATTTTTTTTGGTGCAATCATTATCATATTAAATTATTTAGTTAGTATTACAAGTTAGGTTTTCTTTTTTTTTTTAACCTTATTACATCTTATTGTAGTCTTTTAATATGATATTAAAATTAATAAACTTTTACATTTACTTCATGATATTATTTCATTTTAACAATTAAATAGAATAAAATAAATTATATTTCAATCATATAAATTATGAATTTAGGGATGTTACAATTCTCTCCACCTTTTTATGAATTGTCCCCAAAATTCGTTTAACTTGAAATAATTATTATAAAATATAATAAAAATTATTATTTGACATGTGAAACTATACCTATTCAGATTATTGAAAGATCTGTTAAAAATTTAAGAGAAAAAGAAATCCCTTTAGTTAAAGTGGTTTGGAAAGGATTATCAAAAGAAGAAGTAACATGGGAACTAGAAGAGGAAATAAAAAAGTTCTATCCAAAATTTTATCTTTCAAGTTAAACGAATTTTGGGGACAAAATTCATAAAAAGGTGGGAAGAATTGTAACATCCCTACATTCATAATTATAAGATTGGAATATAATTTATTTTATTCTATTTAATTGTTAAAATGAAATAATATCATACATGTGAAGTAAATGTAAAAGTTTATTAATTTTAATATCATATTAAAAGACTACAATAAAATGTAATAAAGGTTAAAAAAAAGAAAACCTAACTTGTAACACTAACTAAATAATTTAATATGATAATGATTGCACCAATAAATAAATATATATATATATATATATATATATATATATATATAATGTCAAAATAAAATAAAATAAAATAATAGATAGTGCATAATTAGTGTTAGGTTAATGTCTTGTCCGTAGCTCCTAGCATAATTAGTGCATAATAAAATTAAATAATTTTATAGTGCATATAGCATAATAATTAAAAATAATATAATAATAATAATATATTTCATAGTGCATATAACATAATAACTAAAATAATAATATATTACATAATTCTTATAGCATAAATAAAGTAATAATAATAAAATCAAATGAATAGTAAACGGTTTTCCTATTTATAGGGGAGGGATGCATACGAAGGAAATGCGTAAGAAAAAAAAAACATATATAAGAGAGAATAGAGAACATGAGAAAAATAGAAGGAAGTAGAAGAAAAGCAGAAGAAAAAAAAGTGTTAAAAGTTTAAGGTAGATATATTTTTTATTTCTAACTATTATATATCGTTAATATTTTTATTATTTTCTTTTCTTTAAACTAATATGGCATACTTCTTGATTAATTAATAAATGTTATTATTACTATAATATATATATATATTATGATTATTTTGATGACGAATGCTATTATATTATTATTACTATTATTATCATGATATTATTATTATATTATTATACTAATTAAAATATGACTATAATTATTATTATTTTATTAGTACGATTACTGATATTGATATTTATACTATTATTATTACGGTACTATACTTAATATTGTTATTACTGTTATAATTATAATAATTATACAGTGTTCTTACTATATAAATACATCATTAATAATTGTTATTATTATTATTTTGTGATAATTATAATTGTCATGGTTGTATGATTATGCTAAAGTAATGCATTTAAATGAATGAGTTAGGGTGAGTGTGGAGGGTTAGTGTGCCAATCATCCCTATTTAGTAAAACAGATAAGAAAAGAATTATTTAAGACTGGGCTGCGCTGAGGTGAGTGTGAGGGGCTAGTGTGCCTATCATCCCTACTTAGCAAAGTGATTCTGCTTTATTATCATGATGTTATGAGATCCACCCAAAAGTTGGGAAATTCCTAAAAGGCCTATGATGAGTGAGACAAGAAGACAAAGAAAAGTGAAAAGAAAAATAAATTAAGATACTTACATTGCATATATCATTATTTTATATGATTGTGATAGCCAAGATATTTTCCGTGAAGAGCGGCTGAAACCACCAAATAAGATTTTTACTATCTACTGAAAATTTTAAATTCTCACTATATCTATATCTGTGTATTTGTGTGTAGTTTCAGATTTAACTTAGTAAGAACCAATGGAAGAAAAGCTTTTTATGTTTATGTGTGCTGATTCTACAGAATTATATATAAATAAGCTGTAGATTATTTTCTATTCCTACTTAATACGTTGTATGGTTGGCAGACAGATGTTTGTAATAATTGGTTGTATTCGCGTAAAATACAATCGAATAATCAATTTATGTAATGAATTTTTTTTTAATTCTAAAAAGGGGTGTTACATAAATGAAATATATCTACCTTAGACTTTTAACATTTTTTTTTCTTCTTCTTTTCTTCTACTTCCTTCTATTTTTTTCATGTTCTCTATTCTCTCTTATATATGTTTTTTTTTTTCTTACGCATTTCCTTCGTATGCACCCCTCCCCTATAAATAGGAAAACGGTTTACTATTCATTTGATTTTATTATTATTACTTTATTTATGCTATAAGTATTATGTAATATATTATTATTTTAGTTATTATGTTATATGCACTATGAAATATATTATTATTATTATATTATTTTTAATTATTATACTATATGCACTATAAAATTATTTTATTTTATTATACACTAACGAGCACTAACAAGCACTAACTATGCTAGGAGCTACGGACTACACATTAACCTAACACTAATTATGCACTATCCATTATTTTATTTTATTTTGATATTATATATATATATATATTTTGGTGCAATCATTATCATATTAAATTATTTAGTTAGTGTTACAAGTTAGGTTTTCCTTTTTTTTTAACCTTATTACATCTTATTGTAGTCTTTTAATATCATATTAAAATTAATAAACTTTCACATTTACTTCACATATATGATATTATTTCATTTTAACAATTAAATAGAATAAAATAAATTATATTTCAATCATATAAATTATGAATTTAGGGATGTTACAAATATCATGATTTCAAAATTAAATATTCAAAATAAAAATAAAATAGCAAATATAAAGAGAAGAAGAGAAAGAACAACGATGGCTAGAGGCGGACTGACAGATAACGCTGCTGCTTGACGCGGGTAGAGTAGGATGACGCTAGGGCTGTGCATGGCCCGGTTCGGCCCAAAGACCCGGCCCGGGCCCGATGAAATTTGGGCCATTTTGGCCCGATTTCATATTGGCCCGGCTTCAGCCCGAAGAAAATGAAACCAACCCGGTGATGTTATTAAATCGGGTCCGGGCCAAGCCTCGGGTCACCCGGACCTGTCTCGGTGGCCCGATAGTATGTATAATTTAATAAAATATGTGAGATATAATAAAATTATATAAGAAATTGAGATTTTTTTCACTATTGGAAGGTGAAATTTGACTTCTTGTATTATGTTTTTTTTGACAAACTTTTATTATGTTTATATGTTACTATCTTTTATTTGTGTCCAATTTGACTATCTTTTACTATCTTGTATTATGTTTTTAGATTTTATCTTTTTATTTTATGTTTTGGATTGTGCTATTTATTTCCATGTTATTTAAAAATTGTACTTGTTAGGAATTTAGATTAGATTTAAGGATTATTTGCATATAATTTTATTGTGTTTTATTTGCATGAGATTGAAATATTATGAATGTTAACATATGGTTAATATTTTTTTTTTGGACTTTGATGGTTCAAGACTCGGTTTCACCCGGCCCAAAGATAGCAAGATTTCATCGGGTCTAGGGCCGAGTCTGGGTCTAAATAATAGACCCAATATATTTTTCGGGCCGGGCCTGGGTTAAGGGAAACCCGGCTTCACCCGGCTTCATGCACACCCCTAGATGACGCCAATGCTGGACATGGGTAGAGGCGGAGGTGATGGCGCGGTGGTGGTGGAAAGGCGGTGGCATAGTGGTGTGTCAGTTTGACTGGAGGCAGAGAAAGGAAAAACGAGAGATTGGGGTGTGAGTTAGTGAAGGAGAGTGGTTGAGATTGTAGGCAAAGATATGGGTGACTACGGTGGCGGTTGGAGGAGGCTGAAGGATGGAGGGAGATGCAGAGAAGGGAGAAGAGGGAGGCTATTGTGAATGAGGTGAAATGAATGAAAAATTACGATTTCTAGTTAGTAGTGTATATATAAAGATATTATGTAATTTTATACATAAATAAAACTTTAAGAATCATTTTATAAAAAAAATGATTTAGGACCAATTTGATTTTGGCTTAAAACCTTAATGACCAAAAGAGTAGTTATCCTTTTTGAAAAAGTCTGCCTATTTTAAACGGGTAAACAAATCTTACTCCATATGTTCGCCCAATTTTGACGGAATATTAAACATTGATATATGACAAAAGAAAAAGTCTTAGGAACCAATATATTTGGGAGCCAATGCACTTAATGGTGATGATAGAGGAGTTATAAATGATAATTTAAATATTATGTGAGTGATCATTTTTATTGTGTTTGGATGATGCGTTTTTTAATTTCAAATGATATATTTTTTTAATTTTAAATAATAGTTTAATTATTGGCTCCCAAAGAACTACCTAATATTGATTCTATAGCATTGTTGGTGATGTAAATATACAGAACAATGACAAATATATTTTTATAAGCAAAATAGAAAACACAAAAAAATATATGCCTTCTTAATATCCATTATTATTTTAACTCACAAGTTATATACTATTTTAATTATTTTATATATAATAAATAATATTTTATGATATTTTTAATTTAAATTAAATTAAATTTTCCGTACAATGCACTTGACAAATACACTAATTACTCCATTGTAAACTGCTCATCTTTTTGTACACATATATAGCGTTTCTTGCAATCCACCATTTCATGACAAATATTTCAAAACTCGAGTCTTTCATGTCTTCTATCTTGCCTCTATCAATGAAATGGAAACTTCATTAGTTGAAGAGAGTTCATGTTTGCTTGTTGAAGAAACTATTTCATGTGGATAAAACCCTGGTTGCCTTGGATTAGGCAATGCTCTCTCACCATTCAACATTAGAACAACAGAAGACATGTCTGGCCTATCATCTGGCCTCTCTTGCACACACAATAGCCCTATGTGAATGCATCTTATTGCCTCTGACATAGTAACTGAATCTCTCATGAAGCTATCCATAAGTTCCAATGGCCTACCCTCACTCCACAATCTCCATGCCTAAAATTCATAGAGAGATGTCATGTTAATACTCACTTAAACAAGTTAACTAATATTCATGGATAACAAACTCTCTGCTTGAATCAAATAATTGTATGGTGTGGCACTCTGTGCAATGTTACACATAACTACAAATTCATTATTAAAAAATGGTAACTTCGCAAACATTTATCAATCAATTAATCTTAATTAGTCACCAAAAAAAATCAATTAATCTTAATTACCTTTAATTTTTTTCTTTCAATTAGTTTTCAAATGACTAAATGACATATATAATAAATCAGAGGAAAAAGAAAGTTGTAACAGCATGTTGCGCTTACATGTCCAAGAAGGTTAAGATGATGTTGCTCTTCGAAAAATTCTCTATTCTTTCTCCCACTAAGCATCTCCAGTACAATAACACCAAAGCTAAAGACATCGGACTTAACTGAATAAGATCCATAAACTGCATATTCAGGAGGCATATAACCACTGCAACATAAAAGAACAAACAAAATAAAGATAATGAAAATTGAAAAACTAATTATTGTGAATTTATGATACAGTAATTGAATCCAATTTTAGCATTCTTACTGAGTTCCTACTACTCTTATTGTGTTTTCCTCTGCATGATCACCACCAAAAACTCTGGCTAATCCAAAATCTGATATCTTTGGGTTCATATTATTGTCAAGAAGAATATTACTGGTCTTTAGATCCCTATGGATGATTCTTAGTCTAGAATCTTGATGAAGATAAACAAGTCCTCGAGCAATTCCACTTATAATATTCAAACGCTTATTCCAACCCAATGCTTTGCTTCTAGTTTGATCTGACATTAAATTTTCCATTCAACAATTTAGCATGAAACATTTATATTCATGGTAAGGTTTAGCAACTAATTATAGATGCAGAGAGGATAGAAGGTCAAACCGAAAATGAAGTTGTCCAAACTTCTGTTTGGCATGTATTCATAAATTAGAATTCTTTCATCATTATCCATGCAACAACCAAGAAGTTTCACAAGATTTCTATGCTGAAGATTGGCAATCAGCATAACCTCATTTTTGAATTCCTCAGGCCCCTGTCTAGATTTCAATGAGAGCCGCTTCACAGCTATCTCTCGCCCGTTTGCTAGTGCACCCTGTTGATTCGTTATCTTAAGATGTTAGAATTTTGGACTCTGCATATGAATCTATGATTAGAAGATGATAACATCATGTTACCTTATAAACAGGTCCATATCCACCTTCTCCTAATATGTTACTGGGAGAGAAGTTATCAGTTGCATTAGATATGGTTGAAAAATCAAATGTGGGTAAGTCAATGTCTTCCTTCTCATATTTCTGAACTTGATTCTCTTGATTATTCCCTGTGTTGTCAGCTGAAATGGTACATGATTTATTAAGTACAATACCATAGGTTGATAGGTAACAGAATAATGATTAAAACACTCATAATTTTTAAAGAAAATAATAAAACAAAATAAAAGAGAACATAACTGTTAGCTTATAATTGTTACTTGTATGATTATTGTAAATAAACAAAAGAGATAAAATAAAATTATTTCAAAACTCACCTGGCTTTTCATGCTTCTTTCTCCTAACATACAAGACATATCCAGCAATTATGATCCCCAAGATGAGTATCCCAATTCCTACCAAAATCCCTTCTAGCTTTTTCTTGTTTGATTTATTTCTTGAATTACCGTAGATGTTAATAGAACTGTTAGTTTATATACAACCAAGCTTCAGCAGTGCACAGAGGGATAAAATGTATATTTGTTCTCATCATTCTTTCATGTTCCTATTTTCTGCTTGCAATATGGATGATATTCTTCATCCATGAAACTGTAATGGTTATTACTTCAGTCCCTAACTCAATTTAGTCTCGTTTAGACTCTTTTCAATCTTATAGGGTGATGAAATTAAATCATGAAGTGTAACTTCCAGGATTAGCTTAAACTTTATGAAAAGTTATGGACTAAACTGAATTATGCTTAAAATCTTGAAGAAACAAAATTGAATCTTTACTCTATTTTCAACATGCATTATTCTATGACAGTCTACATGTTTCAATCATTATGTGCATGCATCTTCTAATGGCAGAGCAATACCTACAGACCTTATTTCACATATTTCTAGCTGTATTACCACAGTGAAGGAATAAAAAGAATATTCAATGCAAGGGAAAAAATATAGGTGAAAACTCACGTGATGATAATTTAGTCAAGGCCATTACTCAAATGAAGATGCCAAAATCATCTTCATACGAAGATTTGGTCTTTTATGCTATACTTTTAAAGAAAATAGCAATATTTTTAAAAAAATAACGCTTTTATAATATACTAAAATTTAACCATTTAAGTTCTCATCCAACGATCAAAAACAAAAATCTTCATATGAAAATACTTTTAAGATCTTCAAGGTAATATCCACCATTAGTCAAATATGTGAAATTATCTAAAGATTTTCAACTAGCAACTTCGGGGGAAGACAATTGCGAGTGAGTCAACTAAAAATTATAATAGTATGTATATACCTAATTCTGAAGCAGCAACTCTAATGAAAATATCTTGCCCTTCAGATTCTGACCTCATGTCCATGAGACCATCAAACCAAATCAAGCACCCACTTCCGCCATTTCTAATATCTAAACTTGCATACGCTGTGCAGCTGCAGTTTTTCAAGCACTTCTCCGCACATTCCTTCAAGTTCATGCTCTCATCAAACCACGACGAAGAAGTATCCGGCAACTTCACTCCTGTGTACTGCACAAATCCATCTCTCTCATCACAATCCAACTCTACCTTCGTAACACACCCACCATTCAAATTCCCAGCAGACTTTAACACAAAACCTTCAAGGCAATCACATTGTGGAGAGTTATTAACATTGCACTCCGAATTTTCGCCACACAAAGCATAATTGTCACAATGATCCTGTGGACCAGCAAGGAAAAGCTGCCAAGTTTTGGTGTCAGAAGACCACGTAAATCGTTGGATGGTTCCCAGAGACGTTATCAAGTATCTAGTAACAATCGAACCGTTTCTCGGCTCATACCCGAACCGAACTTCTTGATCACTTAACACAAAAGAATAATTGATGTAACGGTAGAGTGTTTCCCAAGGAACCCCGGTGAAGAAGAACCCTGTCCAAGAACCTAACCTATACAACAACTTTGATGAAGTTCCAATAACTAGTTGTGGAAAACCATGAGCATCTAAATGGTAAAAAAATTCACCACTTCCCGGATCACTAGAATCCTTCCAAGACCTCAAAGAATTGTATACTCCGGTGACTCGATTAACGTGAAGAACCATCCCTGGAAGCAGAGTATCGCCGGGGTAATCGAAACTCTCCCACAAAATCCTCCCACTACTACTACTTCCATTCCTCACAACCATGTTCCCTGTGTCTAACAGCAACATTACAGGATCTGTTACGGTTTCTGTTGCATTGGAAGACCAAATTTGAGTCCCTGATCCATGAATTAGAACTGGATTCCCTCCATCGCTGACTTTGAACATTGCTCCAGAGTTAGTCACTGGGGTGTCTCGGTTTGCTACCCACACAATTGATCTTGGTGAAATGTTCATGTACCATATACAAAAGTATAGGTTCTGTGAATTTCCAAAGCTGTGGAATCCAGCTTCGAAGATTCTACCCGATGAAATCAGTGTCTCGTTGTAATGAATTGATGTGTTGGGAGTGATGGTTGTTAGGCTAATTGCCATGGCGGAGAAGGAGAATATGAGGCAGCATAGAAGAAATATGTCACAGGTTGCCATTGTAAATTTTCTTTGTCTTGCATTGGCTACGTTTCATAAGGACCAAAGTTGTTAAAAAAAAAAAAATCTAGATGATTATGTTTGGAATATTGTAATATATATCCAAAAGACCGAAAGTTATTTAAGTGTCAATAAATTAATGTATGCGGTATGATATCACATCTTGTAGCTCCTGAAAGGGAAATCAAATGCATTAATTGGTGATTTTGGTTTACTTTTCCCTTAATTTTTTAATAGAAATGCTTAGACCACCGTCAATTTTATATTTAAACGGTAATGCTACATCTTTTTGGTATACATCTCCAATCAAGTCCCAAACGAATAAATTTTTATATATACAACGAACATATTTTCATAGTTAATATGAATAAATTTTAAAACCTGTTCGTTTGCTTTTAAAAATCTGTTCGTTCCAGTAGTAATATTTTGTTCGTGCACGAACAGAAATCTATATATACAATGAACATATTTTATAGTTGACACGAACAGGTTAAAAATCTGTTCGTTTGCTTTAAAAAATCTGTTCATTCTAGTAGTAAAAATCTGTTCGTTTAGGACTTGGTTGGAGGTGTACACCAAAAAAGGTGTAGGTGTACACCAAGATTAATTCTTAAAAAAAAGTCTTAGTAGTCAAAATTAGGGATACAATAAATAGTTAATATTATTTTTTTATCACTCACTATTTTCTTAATTACACTCATTAATTCTATATTGGCTCACTAACGTTGGTTTCATAGCATTATACTTAAAAAAATGTTAGATAAAAATTTGAAGTAAATTGACAAATATAAAAAACAAAGAATAAAAGAGTAATTGAATATAAATTTGGTGCGCAGTCAACTCCGTGGGCAAAATGGATGTTGGAAAAGTCTTTATTGATGAGCGCTGCCCATTAGGCATGAATTAGCAGCTAAGACTTTTCAAAGGAATATTTAAATTTATAAAAGCCCTTAAAAGAAATTGCACACTTTGATTTATTAAAAAAATTTGTTAAATAATTTTAGGAAATTATTATAACTAATATTCATGGAAATTTTTTTATATAAAATATATTGAAAAATCCCCACCTAATGAGACAAGACTTTATTATTGTTGTTGTATATTGAAAAATGTATTTAGGTTAAATTATTTTATTAATCCCTGTAGTTTCATCAATTCTAATTAAATTTTTGTACTTTTTTCTTTCATCAATTAAGTTTTTATATTATTTTTAAATTTGTAATTACATCTCTATTAATAGTAAACGAAAAAAAATGTGAATTATGTTATTTTGATACCCACATTATATTAAGGTACATTTTAACTATATAACAATTTTATTTGTATATTGAAATACAAAATATATATTAAAAATAACTTAAACTAAACATATATTTTATATTTAATGTGTATCATATACTAGTTATTGATTTTGGTGGTTGATGTTAGTTTAAACATAACATAACTCTTAACTATGTATATATATAATCTCTTGTATAAACTTGATGAAATAAAAACGTCGAGAGAGATTTTATTATCTTTCATGGAATATAAATTTTTATTCTCTATTATTTGAAAATTATTTATTTATCTTATAATTGTCAATTAACTAATTTATGATAATAAATTAATATTTAAAAAATATTCATCGTTGATTGCTTGTGTGTCTATATATATATATACTAGAAACAACAATCGTATTTGCATATAAAAATTAACCGCCAAATTAAATCATCGTGTATTTGTATTTATATGAATACATGTATAATGATATTATTTTTAATATATATTTTATATTTTAATATATATTATATATTAGTGATTGATTTTCGTATGCAAATAGTATAACTCATATAACAATTACCAGCAGGGACGGATCGAGTCAGTACACTAGGGGGCATTTGCCCCCACTGACATTGATAAATTTATTTAGAAAAAAATTAGTAATATATATTATGTGTGAGCCCCGTAATTTTAGCTAAGCAAGTGACGACAATTTGAATAATTTAGGAGTGAGGTTGGGATTGGACGAATAGCACAATAATAAAATAAATAACGTTTAGGACGCGAACACGAACACCTTCGCTAAAAGTTTGGCCCGAAACGAACCAAACCGCGAAATTACAACTATGCCACTCATTAATGAGTACAAAAAGGGGGGAACAACACCACTTCATCTCATTTCTCTTCTTCACTATCGACAAGAGTGAGAGAGAGCTGGTGAGAATTGACTTTGGAATTGGTTCCGAATCAATTCTTTCGCCGGTAACGCCGACTTCCAGTCACGATAACTTTTGATTCGGAGCTCCGATTGACGCACGGTTTGCGGCTACGCGAAGTTCTTGTCATTCTCTTCGAATCTATCCAACATGCATCAAGTGCGTAAGCCATTCCACAACTCTTTTCTCCATTCCAAATTTCTGCTCGAATTTGGTTTAACGCACTTGCATGTTTCTGAGTTTCATGATCTAGGTCATGATCTAGCATGCTTGTGAGCATGATAATCGAAGCCCATGAGTTGGGATATTCCCGGTGAGATGTTTTCAACCCTAGTCTTGAGTTTCATTAGGTTTGTGTGATGATTGATTGTGTTGTATTGTATATTTGTTCATGTATGATGTCATATATGATTGTTGGTTGGAGAATTGGAGGTTGGAGTAGGCAATTAAGGTCAAGAACGATAGATTGGTGTGCTTGGAGACTCGATGGCGCGAAGGAAATCGCGTGTTAGCATTGAGCTTGGCGTCCAGGTACGAATTTAGATTCAAGCCTACACTATTTAATCTAGTATGATTGCCTATGTTAGTTGGACCTAAAACAACCTATAGGATGTACCTCAATAAATGAAATGCTTGGTGATTGATTTGATGAATGATAAGTGCTTGCTGACTATGTGCTTGGTTGTTAATGAGATGCATGATAACATGATGATTGTGGTTGATATATGAATTGTTGTTTTTCAACTAAAGAGAATGTGGGTAGGAAGTGGAAATTGAATGAGAAACGTGGCCCAAGTGGCGTGAATGTATTGGTTTTTATGAAATATTTGATGAAGTTGAGATGATGAACGTTTCTACCATAATAAATGAAAAGGGTATTTGGAAATTTGATGTGAAGAAGAGTGATTTTCGAACTGATTTGCAGGCTTTCTGTCAATTTGAATCGATTCGTCAAGGATCGAGTCGATTCACTGGGCCTGAAAACCTTTGAAGATTCGAAATCTTTATCCAGCGAGTCGACTCTGTTCTTCGTAGAATTGATTCGTTTTCTTACAGGGAGTAAAAGATGATTTCTTAAACCGATTCGCCCATGGCTCGAGTCGACTCGCTTTGTGTCCTGAAAACACTAAAAGATTTTTAAGTGTAGCGAGTCGAGTCGAGTGAATGGGGAATCGATTCGTATTTTGACATGGGCTAAGAGTGGATTCCTTAAATCGATTCGAAGTACTTGCGAGTCGATTCGGTTCTTTCGGTTTGAAATAATAAAGTTTTCTGAATAAAGGAATCGACTCGGGTACTCTGTGAATCGATTCGAGATCCTTTCAAAACGTTTTCACAAGGTTTTAATAAGAGGTTCAAGTCGACTCGGATAGTTCCAAAATCGATTCGAATTCCTCCACAGACGAAAGAGTTTTGTATCCAGCCACAGGGAATCGATTCTGACATGAGTCGAATCGATTTCAACGAAAGGTGAAGAAAAATGTTTAAGACATTTTCAAAAGAAGATATATGGTACAATTTAACTTCCTAGTCCACTTTTAATGTTTTACAAAGCTTATAACCGTGAGCCTAGGTCTAGAGGGGCCGGGTAGGCTAACGACTCGGCTTACGGCAACAGCAGACCATCGGGAGTAGTGAGTGAGAGAGGGGGTCAGAGAGCCTGTCCATCTCGTTTACGATAAGTGGGAGAGGGGGTCAGAGAGCCTGTCAATCTCGCTTATCTTAGGTTTTTGTATGATGATATATCAGAAACCCCCATTGATTATTATTATGAGATTGATGTAATGAAAGATCGTTTACGATCGGGGCCGGATGATTGGTCCTCGGGGAAGTACAACCGATGGTTATCCGGTGCTAGTTCCGGATCGGTCGGGCTTGGCTATGATAACCGACCGGGTGAGCACATCTTAGCCTATAGGAATAGACATTCATCATATGCATTTTCTTGACATTGTTTGGGTGTGTCTTCTTGCCTACTATTTGCTAATTGTTTTGTATTGTTTGCTTGTAATGAATGTTTGTGTGTTTGATTGACTGCTTGATGGACATTGGTGACTAGAAGTAGGGAGATAATGACTTAGGATACGAGAGGGAAGGATGAATAACTGGTAGAGCTGTAGTGCTAGAAATTTAGGTAACTTTAAATTAACACGGCTAAAAGAGAGTGCATAGGAATGCCTTGCTTGATCCTGCTAGGATAAATACTGTAGGTTTGGCGCTTTATCCGTACTGAGAATCCATGGGTTGGGGATTCTCATTACGTATATTATCAAACTTTTCAGGTACAGGTTCAAGCTTGAAAGGTTGGCGAAGTGCTCTTTCGGATTACACAAAGTCTAGTCTCTCCAAAAGATCGAGTCTTCCACTATGTTGTACGGAGAACTAGGAATATTGCTTTAGTGTGTGATTTACAGCTTGTATCAAGTGTTGAACCTAAGCTTCGCAGGTTCCGTTGTGTATAGCGTCAAACCATTTGCTATGTATACATATGTAATTATATTTTGTATACTTGAGTATAGTATTGTGGTCCTTGGCTTTATTTTGTATATGTAAAACCTATTTCGAGTATTTAACGTGTTTAATTTCAAACGGTTTTTGAAAATAGTGATTTTTATTAGTCGTCAAGCATCCGTAGTACTTCGATATTGGTCAAATATGTCCGGACATGGCTGGCTAATATTGGGGTGTTACAATTTGGTATCAGAGCAGTTATTTCCTTGTGAGCCTGAGGAATGGAACTGCTATGCTTCGATGCATACTCTGAACCAAAGAATCATGCTATGGATCTTGTCTAAGACAATGATCCGAGTCAATAGGCATGATGGTCTGTTGTTTGTTATGTCTGATTTCCCTATTTTAAAACTTAATGTCGTGCCATGATATCGAGTCTGATCAACTCTGATGTCAGAGCTGAACTCTTTTGAAACAACGGGAAATCGAACGAACGGCAATGGATTTGTAAAAGTCAAGAGTTATGTCTAGAGTGTTTAACAAATCTTGAAGGAAGTTGTCCTCTAGTATGTTTGGAAATTGTTTTGAAAATGGGGTATTGTCTTTCATTCAAATTCTAGTCCTCGTGCCGTGAGATTCCTTTTTCCCGAAATTGCGATTAGGAGTCTAGAAAGTTAAGAAGTCTAGTGGAAACAATGAACGTGAAGGGTTTATGGCCAACCCGATTTGACAAAAAGGATGTAACCGTGAGAATACGCATTGAGGATTAGATAATACAACGTAGATCGAGAGTTACATACGTTTTCAAGGCGAGAGAAAACCCGAGTAAGAGGTGGTCTAAACGGTCGAGTGACAATGGTAGAACAAATGGGCGTAGAGAGAACTATAAACACGAAAATGAGGAAAATGAGAGAGAGAGACGAGACTTAATAAGACGTATAGTTTCCCAAGTATAAAGCTTAGAAAACGCGTTGATGTAAACGAAGAGGTGATAGGCTGGAGGATAAAGGGCGAAAGGAGCGTAAACTTAAAAGTAATGAACGTGAGGACGACACAATGTCGTAGGGTGTGTAGGAGTCCAAAACGTAAATGTAGTATTGACACAAAAAGTTTAGGAAAACGTAATGTAGAGGTCAGAAGGTTACAAACCACGAAAAGAGAAACATGAAACTGAGTACGCTAAACTGACGCCGCTAGTGGCCAAACTTGGCTCATTGTGCTGTCATAAAATCCATGATCACCTGATCATGGAATATGAATGAGTGATAAGAGATTTGAATACGTTAAAAACCAGGGAGATAGAGAAAAAAAATCGATGGGAACGATGAGTGCACGGTTGTTACGAAGTTATAAGGGGAAGACTGAACTATATTGTGGATAGACCAGTGAGTCTTGGGATTTAAATGAAGTGTATGACGAGTAGGGCGTGTGGAATTTCTCAATAACCTTAAGTGTTATTGAGATGAAGATTCACATAGGTTTTTTGAACGGGAACGATTAGCCAAAATCTTTAGTGATAGGGTGAAGGGAGTCGGAAAACCAATGTAAGGGGAACCTTGATGAGAAAATTTCCCTCATAGCCTAGTTACGTGAGTTGAGCGTGAAAGAAAAAGGTA
>JASCZI010181959.1:3110-26383 GCA_036250425.1 Stylosanthes scabra
TGCATGAGATTAAATATGTGACATTTAATTCTTTCCATGGATCTTGTTGATTGTTAGAGGTTAGAATCATGATATGTGTATTATCTTTTTGCTTGTTTGATTAGTTAAGAGATTGATGATTAAGTAGGTTAAAAAGAAACTAGATCACTAAGAGATTAGGATTTAGTTATACTAGGATTCATGGTGAATTAGCAATGACTTGTAGAAAAAGAATAATAAAATTGGGGGGAAGTTAATATGTGAGCATCTCCGATTCCTTAGTCTTGTTCCCCTTTATTAAATCTTTAATTCTTGATTTGATTTTGCATGATTAGTAATAGTTGCTTTATTAAAGATAGCTTTTGTTTAATGAATTGTAGTTGCATTGTTGTTCTTGTTTGTTTTCTTGTTTGATTTAGAATTAATTCTTGATTAATTTCATAGATCTAATTAAAGAATCATATTAAGAATATTGTTTAAGCCTCCTTTCCTCGTGAGAACGATACCCACTCTTTAGTGGTACTACTTGATCCGATGCACTTGTCGAAGTGCTACGAATCATAAAGATTTGTTACATCAAGTTTTTGGCACCGTTGCTGGGGAAAAGTTTAGTTTAACAATATTTTATTGATTAGTTCTTTGAGATAGATCATTTTCTTTTTTTTTTTCGGATTAACGGGGAATTCCTTCACTGTGATGTTGAAATTCTCTCTTTTTGTTTGTGTTGTATGTTTCGGTTTCTTGTATGCAGGAAAATAGGGACAAACTACCAATTCAATTTGATCCGGAAATAGAAAGAACGCTTAGAAAATTAAAAAAGAAAACAAAACAACGACAACATATTAGAGAAGAGGAACAAGTGGTATTTGAAGAAGTAGAACAAGATAACATGGCTGCGATAGATGGAAATGAGCAAAGGAGGACTCTTGGGGACTACACTATACCAAGTATTGCAAGTTGTGGAAGCAGTATTGTTAGGCCAACGGTGGAAGCAAACAGTTTTGAGTTGAAACCGTCTCTAATTTAGCCCGTTCAACAAGAGCAATTCTTTGGAAATTCTCAAGAGGATCCTAATTTGCACATTGCTAGTTTTCTGCACATTGCTTGGGTTTAGGCTTTTTCCATTCTCTCTTAGGGACATGGCTAAGCAATGGTTAAATTCTCAACCTCAAGGAAGCATAACAACTTGGGATGATTTTGTCAGCAAGTTCTTGTCAAAGTTCTTTTCACCACAAAAATTAGCAAAGTTACGTCATGACATTCAATCTTTTTCTCAAAAGGATAATGAGTCTCTATATGAAGCATGGGAAAGGTATAAAGACATGATTAGGCGTTGCCCAATTGACATGTATCCGAAATGGTTACAACTTCAAACCTTCTATGATGGTCTCTCTAGCACTTCAAGGATTTTATTGGATTCCTCGGCTGGTGGTTCATTGCAATTAAAGACACCCGAAGAAGCTATGGAATTGATTAAACTAGTGGCTAATAATCAATACATGTTCACCTCGAAAAGATCAATGAAGAGGGGAGTCATGGAAGTTGATACTATGGATGCAATACTAGCTCAAAACAAGGCTATTTCTCAATAACTCAATGCCTTGAACAATAAAGTGGAGAAGTTAGAGGTAGCATCCTTGGGAACTCAAGGGGAGATACAAGCTCTATGTGGTCTTTGTGGGGCTCCTCATGAAAATCACAATTGCAGCCTCATTAGAGAAGATCAACAAGTTGAACAACTCACTACATGGGAAATCAGCAAAGGTAGCAACCTTATCATGATCCTAATGCCAACACCTACAATCCTGGATGGAAGAACTACCCTAACCTTGGTTGGGGAGGAAATCAGAATCAAAGAGGCAACAATTTCCAAAACCGTCCATCTTATCCTCCCTTTCAAAGACCACCATTTCCACAACCAGCAAATCTACCACCACCACCACCACCACCACCTCAACCGAAACCACCTCAACCAAATTCCTTTGAAGCAGCCTTGGAAAAGCTAACTTTAACTACTGCGGGTTTTGTTCAAACAACCAACAATTTCATTGAAGAAGCAAGGGCCAACTTTCGGAATCAAGAGTTCGCCCTAAGGAATCTAGAGACTCAAGTGGGACAAATAGCTAAGCAACTCTCTACAACGTTGCCCAATGCTTTCCCTTGTGACGCCGAGGTTAATCCTAAAGGAGAATGCAAGGCAATCATCCTTAGGAATGGAAAAGTTCTTCAAGAGAGCAAGCAAGAGGAATTGAACAAGGAAGTAGTCAAAAGTACTCCAACCAAGCTCACCAAGGAAGATCAAGACCCAACAAGGCAGCAACATACTTTGGTAAACAACAAGGAGAATCACATTCCTTTCCCACAACAATTAAGGAAAAAGGTCAAGGATAACCAATTTTCTAAATTCCTTGAAATATTTAGAAAATTTCAAATCAACATTCCCTTTGCCGAAGCATTGGAACAAATGCCCCTTTATGCCAAGTTCATGAAGGACTTGATTTCAAAGAAGAGGAATTGGAAAGGGGAGGAAACTATCCAACTTGGTAATGAATGTAGTGCGGTGATTCAAAGTAACTTACCTCCAAAATTGAAGGATCCGAGGAGCTTTCAAATTCCATGTAAAATGGGGGGAAATAACCATTGAGAAAGCTCTATGTGACCTTGGCTCAAGCATCAACTTAATGCCTTTGTCCTTAATAAGGAGAATGTCAATTGAAAAGGTAAAAGAAACAAGAATGTCCTTGCAATTGGCAGATAGATCCATGAAGTTCTCTTTTGGTGTGGTGGAAAATGTGCTAGTTAAGGTTGGAAAGTTTATTCTACCGGCTAATTTTGTGATCTTAGATATGGGGGATGATGCAACTCCATCAATCATACTTGGAAGACCTTTCTTAGAAACCAGGAGAGCTCTCATTGATGTGCAAAAAGGGGAATTAACCCTTAGAGTACATGAGGAAGAGATGGTGCTCAATGTGTTCAAAGCAATGCAATATCCGGGTGAAGAAGGTGCTGAAAATTGTATGAGGATTGATGCATTTGACATGCTTATCAAGAAAGTACAAAAGGAATACAACTTGTTGAAGTCCCAAGCAAAATTGGAAAAGAGGTTAGAAGCTTTAGAAGAAACTAACCATGAATCTGTTTTGCAGGAAAATGAAAATGCAACCTTGCAGGAAAAACCAGCAATGGAGCTTAAAACACTGCCAACTACTCTCAAATATGCTTTTCTAGGAAATGACAAAAGTCTGCCAGTTATTATAAGCTCCTCTTTGACTACAAGCAAGAAGATGAATTATTGATGGTCCTTAGAGAGTACAAAACTGCTCTTGGCTGGAAAATCAGTGATTTAAAAGGAATTAGTCCAACCATATGCATGCACAAGATCTTACTTGAAGAAGAATGCAAACTGATGGTTCAACCGCAAAGAAGATTGAATTCGGCTATGAAAGAGGTTGTGCAAAAGGAAGTCATGAAGCTATGGGATGCTGGAATTATATATCATATTTCTAATAGCTCTTTGGTTAGTCCTGTACATGTGGTGCCTAAGAAAGGAGGCATGACGGTGATCCACAATGAGAAAAATGAACTAATTCCAACTAGAACGGTAATTAGTTGGAGGATGTGTATCGATTACAGGAAACTCAATGATGCAACAAGAAAGGACCACTTCCCTTTACCCTTCATGGACCAAATGTTGGAGAGATTGGCGGGCCATGCTTTTTACTGTTTCCTAGATGGCTATTCGGGGTATAATCAAATTGTGGTTGATCCGGCTGACCAAGAAAAGACCGCCTTCACATGTCCATATGGTGTTTTTGCTTATAGGAGGATATCGTTTGGATTATGCAATGCCCCAGCCACATTTCAAAGGTGCATGCTTTCTATTTTCTCTGGTATGGTTGAAGAATACATAGAAATATTTATGGATGATTTATCTATTTTTGGAAATTCATTTAATGCATGCTTACAAAATCTAGCCTTAGTTCTAAAACAGTGCCAAGAGACTAACCTTCTTTTAAATTGGGAAAAATGTCATTTCATGGTGAAAGGAGGAATAGTACTTGGTCACCAAGTTTCGGAACAAGGAATAGAGGTTGATAAAGCAAAAATAGAAATTATAGAGAAATTGCCACCCCCTGTTAATGTTAAAGGTGTGAAAAGTTTTTTAGGACATGCAGGATTTTATAGGAGATTCATCAAGGACTTTTCAAAGATTGCCAAGTCATTGAGTAATATATTAGTAACTAATGTTCCCTTTGAATTTAATGAAGAATGCTTACATGCCTTTAAAACGCTTAAAGAGAAACTAATTACTGCACCGATTATATCCCCTCCTGATTGGTCTTTGCCTTTTGAGCTAATGCGTGATGCTAGTGATTTTGCAATAGGAGCTGTGTTAGAACAACGAAAGAATAGGCTCTTACATGTTATATACTATGCTAGCAAGGTTTTAAATGAAGCTCAAAAGAATTACACAACAACCGAAAAGGAGTTATAAGCTGTAGTTTTTGCATTTGATAAATTTAGACTGTATTTGATAGGTTCAAAGGTTATTGTATATACTAACCATGCGGCTTTGAAGTATTTACTGTCAAAATAGGATGCAAAATCGATGCTAATTAGATGGGTGTTACTGCTTCAAGAGTTCGATGTGGAAATCCGAGATAAGAAGAGCACCGAAAATTCAGTTGCCGATCACTTATCCCGCATTGAACAACTCAAAACTCAACTACCTTTTCCTCCTGTTATTGAGGAATTCCCGGATGAACAACTTTTTTTAGTCAAGATATCACCATGGTTTGCTAATATTGCTAATTATAAAGCTGGAAAAATTATTCCTAACGAAATCAGCAAGCATTTGAGGCACAAGCTAGTTCATGATGCAAAATACTATCTATGGGATGACCCATACCTTTTTAGAAGATGTGCTGATGGTTTAATAAGGAGATGTATCCCCGATGAAGAGGTCCACTCCATTTTATGGCATTGTCATGCTTCGGACTATGGAGGACACTTTAGTGGAGATAAGACAGCCACCAAAGTGCTCCAATGCGGTCTTTATTGGCCAACTATATTCAAAGATGCACATGACTTTGTTAAGAAATGTGACCAATGTCAAAGATTAGGGAACATTCCAAAGAAACAAGAAATGCCTCAGAATTACATCTTTGAAATTGAGATCTTTGATGTTTGGGGAATAGACTTCATGGGACCATTTCCATCTTCTTACTCTAATGAATATATTTTAGTTGTTGTTGATATGTGTCTAAATGGGTTGAAGCTATAGCTTCCCCAACTAATGACTCTAAAGTTGTGATTAAATTTTTGCAGAGAACATTTTTTGTAGGTATGGAGTACCAAGGACCTTGATCAGTGATGGAAGGACTCACTTCTGCAACAAGTATTTGGAGAATCTGCTTCAAAATTATGGAGTCAAGCACAAAATTGCAACCACGTACCATCCACAGACAAGTGGACAAGTAGAAGTTTCCAACAGAAAGCTAAAAAGAATTTTGGAGAAAACAGTAAACACACCAAGAAAAGATTGGTCTAGGAAGTTGGATGATGCACTATGGGCATATCGGACAGCTTTTAAAACCCCCATAGGGATGTCACCATATCAATTGTTGTATGGAAAAGCTTGCCACTTACCCTTGGAGTTAGAACACAAGGCCTATTGGGCCCTCAAGTTCCTAAATCTAGATTCTAAAATTGCAGCAGAAAACAGATTGCTACAACTCAATGAATTAGATGAGTTTCAGAATGAAGCTTACAACAATTCTAAAATCTACAAAGAAAGGACAAAGAAGTGGCATGACAAGAAGATACAAAGAAGAGTTATTGAACTAGGACAAAAGGTGCTGCTTTACAATTCAAGATTGAGATTATTTCCAGGAAAGTTGAAGTCTAGGTGGTTTGGACCATTTACAATTCTAAAGGTATCCCCATATGGTCATGCTGAAATTCAAAATGACAAGGATGGAACCAAGTTTGTGGTGAATGGCCAGAGGTTAAAGCAATACTTGAGTGAGGAGTTTGATCTTCACCAACCAAGCACAACTCAACATTAACAGGGAAAATCAAACTCAAGACATTAAAAGAGCCCTTGATAGGAGGGACCCTATCTATGTATCCTTTTTAGTATATATTTTCAATTTTAGGTAGAGTTAGTGAATTACAAATCCTAATATCATTTCATGCAGGTTTGGTTAGTATTTACTTGAGAAAAGCAAAGTGAGTTACATTCTGCAGATTTCTGCAGAATGCAAACTTGGATGGTGATTCTGCAGAATTCTGCAGATTTGATGAAGAATTGGTTGATGCATCATCATATAGGCTAGCTTGATTTTAATAAGTCATATAAGTTGCATTTTGAATTTTGAAACATGACACCCAACACCAAACTAAGTTTGGTGTCCCCAAACCAAGTTTGGTGTCCTATAGTGCCACATAACAGATTCTGCAGAATGCATCCTTGGATGTCATTCTGCAGAATTCAGCAGCTTTTTAGGGAATTTGGTCATGCATCATAAATTAGGTTAGCTTGATTTTTATTGGTCATCTAAGTTAGAAAATGCATTTTGAATCATGGCATGCAACACCAAACTAAGTTTGGTGTCCCCAAACCAAGTTTCGTGTCCAATACCATAGGAAGAACCAAAATAGATTCTGCAGAATTATAATTCTGCAGAATTGGGTTGTTATTTTCTGCATTTCCTCAAATCATTGCATATCTCTTTATAATTGCATAATTCAAGGCCAAATCTAGCTTCACAAACTAAGTTTGGTGTCATTTATCTCATCTAACATGGCATATTAGTCAATATCATTGCATTTTGATTGGAATTTGGTTTTGAATTTGGCTACAAATTTTGGATTTTGCAGATTGAAATTTTGCCCGAGCCAAGCCTCACAACTCTACCTTCCCCCCCCCCACACCTAAAGCAACATGGTCCACCAATGCCTAGGCGTAAGGCTTCACGCCTAGGCGTGACCTAGCCATACCCCACCAACCCTGCATCAACCCTATATCCTGCTCACCAACGCCTAGGCGTCACCTAATCAACCAACCCCAACCTTGCACCATCCTTGGAAAACAGCCCCAACGCCTAGGCGTCCCCTCACCCAACCCTCCACCAAACCCACCCCAACCCTGCACCACCCTGTAAAACATATCCCAACGCTTAGGCGTGGGTGTCCACGCCTAGGCGTCACTTGGCCCAACTACAACCCAACCCGAGCCACTTCCCTCCATGCCTAAGCATCCAAGCTGATGCCTAGGCATTACACCCATCAAACCCTGAACCAAGCCCCAAACTCAACCACAACAATTGCCTACACTTTCCCCACCAACCCAAAACCCCCCAATTGCACGCCTAGGCGTCCCCAACCACAACCCGTGCCCCTACCCTCAACGCCTAGGCATCCATGCTCTCCTACCACAACCCCACCTAACCCACTCTCTTTCCCTTTCCTAACTCACCCACGCCTAGGCGTGGAGACACACGCCTAGGCGTCTGTCCACACACCCACACACTCCTTGCACTAACCCGAGCCAACCCTAGCTCATGTCCCCACTTGATGCACCCACGCCTAGGCGTTTGCAACAGCTTTCTGCAGAATCTGCAGAAAAGCCTTACACGCGTAAGCATGCCCGAACCCCCACCTACCCAATTAACTCCAACCCTAACTTTCACAATCCCAACAAATCCTAACCCACCAATCACAACCCCACCCTCCCACTTTATCCCATCCCTTTCCCCCTATTTAAACACCACTCAAACTCGCTCAACTCACACAAACCCTAACGCCTAAGCGCCTACACCTCAACCCAAATTCTGCAGAATCCCCAAACACAACCACACTTCTGCAGAATTACATTTCTGCAAACTCAAACCACACTCACACTGTTCTGCAGACTCACCTTTTCTGCAGCACCAAACTACCTTCCATCCCACCACCCCAACCATCGCCAAACACACAACACTATCAAACTCTGCAGAGGCCAATATCTTCTGCAGAACCCATCCCTTCAACCCCATCTAACTCATTCTGCATAACCCCCATCCACATCCATACCTACTCTGCAGAAGCCAAATTCTGCAGAATCCACCCCACAACCTCAACTTCACATTTCTGCGGAACCTCATCCCCAACCACGCTTAGGCGTCAAAACACCCCAACCACCCACACAACACCCTTTTTACAGAATCAACCTATCCCTCCACCTCACATACCCCAACCCCCATACCACTACACCCTCACTGCAGACTCAACCCCTACCAACTCTGCACCATCACCACTTCTTCCTTCCTTCTTTTTCTCTGCAACTTCATCAACCCTACCATTTACTCATTGCTCTGTTAATTTTTCTACACTAACACATTTCTGCAGAACCTCTCCTTATTCTCCACAGCACCACTCTCCTAGTTGCTTGGGGACAAGCAAGCCTCAAGTTTGGTGTGGCAAGTTCGTACCTTTCTTGACAATGGCCTCCTCCTCATCATACATCAATGATGACCACTGTTTTGGGTCTCAATTTCATTAAGACCTATTTCAGCAGTACATCCACAAGAAGGGAGTGACTCTAGAGAAACACTTTGAGCTTCAAGAGGGTCAATATCCTAAACTCCTTGAGCATATTGGAATGAGAGGCTGGAGAAGATTGAGCAAGCCTATAACAAAGATCAGCAAGGCCCTAATTCAAGAGTTCTATGCTAATGCTGTAAGGATAGAAGCAGAAATAGCATGGGGAGAGGATTACCCCTACATGAGCTATGTTAGGGGTGTTCCAGTGGACTTCTCTGCTGCCAAAATCAGAGAAGTATTAAAGATTCATTTCCTAACTCCTGGAGCTGAAACTGATTTCAAGACAAGGCAAATGGAAGATCAGAGGCTTGATGAGGTGATCAGAGATATTTGTGTGCCTGGAACAAGGTGGAAAATGAGCTCTAGCCAACCTGATCAACCAATCCAATTGAAGAGGCAGGACCTCACACCATTGGCAAAAGGGTGGGCTGAGTTCATAATCCACTTGATCATTCCAACAGGGAACAAGTCAGAAATCACAGTGGCAAGGGTAGTGCTCATCCATTTAATAATCAAGGGGCATGATGTTAGAGTTGAGGAGCTGATTGCAGATAACATTGCAATCATAGCTGAGGTAGCTCAAGGAAGATCAAAGCTTAGCTTTTCGAGCACAATTTTCAGATTATGCAAGGAAGCAGGGGTATCTATGGCAGAGTTTAGGGGTACTGAATATATTCTAGTGGCAAGACCTATTACAGCAAAGGTGATGACTATAACAAGGGGCAGAATCATCAACAACAACCCACCTCAAGATCAAAATATGGAAGAGGAGGAAGAGCAATAGCAATACAATGACAATGATGTTGAAAATGAGTTCATCAACCATGAAGAACATGAGCATCAAGAGGGAGATTTTGAAGATGCCTACCAAGAGCAACATCAAGAGCAGCAACAAGGTTTCCAACAGCAAGGGTTCCAACAATTTCAAGACCAATAACAACAATACTTTCAGCAAATGAATGAGCAGTTTTCAAACATACAAGTTCAGCAAATGCAATTTTTCGAAAGCATGCAGAAAACTCAAGCTCAATATTTGGAGGAACTCAAGGTTCTGAAGACCAAGCAAAATGAGATGCACACTCAGCAGAACAAATTCTATCATCAAATAAGGAAAGAGTAGGGTGACTTGGCCAAGGAATTTGAGGAAATTAAGAAGTTCCAAGTCAACCAAACACTCATGGGGTTTCGTTCCGGTCCTCTTGACAAAATGGAGGAAAGGATTCATGAAACTAGGAATGAGATCATTGAAATGCGTGGGCAAATCAAGGAATGGACCAAAAATTCCTCTGCAAGAGAAGCATACTGTTGTTGGGCACATCAACAAGCCAATCCTAATCTAGTCCCAATTCCAGCATGTGAAATTTCCAAATTTGTCCATGACAATGCTGCAAAGAAGATGAACATTTTCCATGGAGCTTTGAAGAATTTTAAGCAAGGAGGACCTTCTAACCATGCTGAGCCTCCTCCTAACCCTGCTGACACTCCTATGGAAGAAGCAAATAAAGAATCATGAGGTCGTATTATTCTTTTTTCTAGTTTTCTTGCTTAAGTATTTCTATTTATCTTTAGTAGTTTCCCTGTTTTCCCTTTTTCCTATTTATGAATGAATCATGTATGCAATCAGTAAGAGTTATGATTAATGAAACTTATACATTTTAGAATTTCCTGAAACTTGACTTGTTATTTAAGTAATCTAAAATCAGGAATGAGGAAGTTGTTTAAGGATGGTGGAGGAAAGGTGATAGAGGATAGCTTTTCTTAATTCTTTGAAATCTAGAAACTTGAGAAAGTTTGAATATTGAAAAAGCTTTGTAAGTAAGGCTTGTTGAATTTGTAACCTTTTGAAATACTAATAGTATGAGGAAGTTCTGAAAAAGAAAAGTGTGAAGGCTCTGTAGCATCAATGGCCAAAAATAACTACCAAATGCTGGATTGTGTTGAGGAGAGGCTAGGGCATAGATCCAATGGGGGTGCTTTATCACCTGACAACTTGAACTTGATTGTTCGGGATTGTTCGATCAAAAACTCATTCTAAATAGCTACCTCAATAAGACAAATGAGCTAAAAAGGTTGAAAATAAAGGCTATATGCTTGTGCTGAAAAGTTATGAGGATAGGTTTGAGCCATGTAAATCCAATGGGGTGCTTTAACACCTAACAACTTGAGCTTAATCGTTCGGGATTGTTGATTGAAAGCTTATTCTAAAGAACCTCCTTAATAACAAGACAGTAAGAGTCAAATCCCATCCAAAGGAGGGAAAAGAAAAGAAAGAAAAAAAATCAGAACTATCCAAAAATTTCGAAAAAGTAAATCATTATGTTACCAAGTTAACAAGTTCTGAAGAAAACAGATCTTTGAAATCTAAGGACAATCAAAGGTTGATAGAAGATTGGGATTAATGGAAGTTAGAATTTAAATTCAAAACCCATTACTGCAAACAAGTGAATTAGGAATCATTCTAGCTTGCTTGAGGACAAGCAAGGTTTAAGTTTGGTGTTATGATGCATGAGCATCATTAAGAGTTTTTCTTACTAATTTATACATAAATCATTGCATAATTAGTTCAATATTAATTGTAATATATGTTAAATCTCCAAATCAATTAGATTTGATGATTTGTAGGAAAAGTGAAAAAGGAAGCTTGGAAAACAAGAAAACAGAGAAAAACAGAGGATTCTGCTAAAACAGAGAACTAGGCAGGGTCACTCACACCTAGGCGTGACACCCCACGCCTAGGCGTGGTCAAGCAAGCCTTCAATCAAGCCTCAGCACCATTCAAAAACGCCTAGGCGTGACCAAAGTATAAGTGTGGTTGCAGAAGTATAGGCGTGGCTGAGCAATCCCAAGGAAACAAGCACCCACGCCTAGGCGTCCAGCCACACACCTAGGCGTGACCAATCCACTCCAGAGCCAGAGAACAACATCAAGCACCCATGCCTAGGCGTCCAACCCAAAGTCTAGGCGTGGCTGAGCAGCAACCAAGGAAAGGGCCACATGGTGCAGCCACGCCTAGGCGTCCACACAAATGCCTAGGCTTGAGAGAGTCAGCCTAGCAACACATGCAGCAAATGCCTAGGCGTGGGCTTTCATCACTTACCACGCCTAGGCATTGCTTTCTAGTGCTGACTTGGCCCAAATTTCATTTAATTTCATTTGGGATTAATTTATAATTCATCTAAGTGTTGTAAACTTATAAATAGGAGAAATTTTGGATTTCAAAGGCATCTATCACACCTTGTAATCATTCATCAATTTTTAGAGATTTTTGAAATCATTTTCTCCTAGCTTTTGTAACACTTTCACATATCAGTAAAGAAGTCTTCCTTTTTCCAGAGTCACAACTCTCATCTTTTTCTCTCTTTCTCAATCTTTCTTTCAAGATTCTTTGAATGTGTATGCATTCAAGATTCACCTTCAACCCATTCTTTGAGTCATTCATAATCATGAGTGGCTAAACACTTTGAAGATTAAGGAGGAAGAGCTATGTTCTATGTCAAATTAATGGAATAACCCAATAAATTATTCTACATCTTCAAGTCTATGTCAAATTCAAAGGATCTTCTTGTTCATCAATTAAAAGATCAAGTTAACCGAGAGGTATAACTTCTTCTTACTTTTGTTTGATTTATATACCGGTTCATGAGATTAAACATATTATCAATGGTTTGTGAATTGTCAAGATTGAAGTTTAATTGAATAAGTGACATGAAATTTGGCTTTGCATTTATCTTGATGTCATAAACTAGTTCAAGAATGATCTTTCACATGTGTTCTTTGCATTAGAGATGATGATTTGAATGTATGTGCCATATATGAATTTGTATTCCCATCACATAGATGATTGATTTGCTTCTTGTTTGATTCTTTGTCATGATCTTTAAAGATTTGGTTATTGACGAATGATTGAATCTTTCTTGCTTTGAATTGTTGAGTTTGAGAAAATAGGCATTCAAACATATTCAAGAATCATTCCATGTTTCTTTGCTTGACCTAGAGATAGGTATGTGATTTGATGTGTATTAGAATCTTTAGTAATCTAATGAGGTTGTGCATGAGATTGAATATGTGACATTTAATTCTTTCCATGGATCTTGTTGATTGTTAGAGGTTAGAATCATGATATGTGTATTATCTTTTTGCTTGTTTGATTAGTCAAGAGATTGATGATTAAGTAGGTTAAAAAGAAACTAGATCACTAAGAGATTAGGATTTAGTTATACTAGGATTCATGGTGAATTAGCAATGACTTGTAGAAAAAGAATAATAAAATTGGGTTAGGAAGTTAATTTGTGAGCATCTCCGATTCCTTAGTCTTGTTCCCCTTTATTAAATCTTTCATTAATTCTTGATTTGATTTTGCATGATTAGTAATAGTTGCTTTATTAAAGATAGCTTTTTTTTAATGAATTGTAGTTGCATTGTTTTTCTTGTTTGTTTTCTTGTTTGATTTAGAATTAACTCTTGATTAATTCCATAGATCTAATTAAAGAATCATATTAAGAATATTGTTTAAACCCCCTTTCCTCGTGGGAATGATACCCAGTCTTTAGTGGTACTACTTGATCCGGTGCACTTATCAGAGTGCTACAAATCATAAAGATTTGTTGCATCAAAAATCCGGTTTTGTTTTTCATGAAAATCCATTTATGTTTTTTATGAAAATCTGGTTCTGTTTTTTAATGAAAATCCACTTCGTTATTTTTCAAAATCTGGTTTTGTTTTCATAAAAATCCGCTTATGTTTTTCTTTAAAATCCGATTTTGTTTTTCATGGAAATCCAGTTCGTTTTTTTAGAATTCCGATTCTGTTTTATATGCAAATCCAGTTCTATTTTATATGAAAATTCGGTTCTGTTTTTCATGAAAATCCAATTTAGTTTTTCATCAACAATAACAACAACAACAGCAACAGCAACAACGTTACAGTGGAGGAGGAGGAGGAGGAGGAGGAGGAGGAGGAGGAGGAGGAGAAGGATGAGGAAGAAGAAGAGATAATAGAAGAAGAGGAGGAAGAAGAAGATTACGAAGATGGTGGTGGTAGTGACAACAGCGACGATGATGGCGGCGGCGGCGACGACAACGACGATGACAATGACAATAGCGATGCAGGAAGAAGGGGGATGAGGATGAGGAGCATGAAGAGGAGTTGCAGAGAAATGGGGAAGAAGAAGCGCGTGTTTTTGCGATTTCAAAGTTTGGGAGAGTGAGTTTACGCACGCGCCTGGGTGAGAGTGGAGAAAAATCACTTGGTTGGGACTTGGTTGGTTAAATAGGTGTATGTGTAGCATTATTGAAAAAAAAATTATGACCTTGATATAAACGTGAAAAGTAACCATCAAGGATATGTAATCTCCTATGAGCAGAATTCACTAAAAAATAAATTACATCACTAATACTGTCAAATAAAAGTCATTTATATACATATAGCATATAGATTCCTAGAATGTCATCCATTCATACAACGGACAAAAATTATATTATCTTTTTTTTTTGTATTCTGGCATACAATCTTGTTTGTTATATCTCCTTTTGCTTCTCATTTTGATTCCATACGGTCTTCTTTGTCATCTATCCTTTTTTACTCCTCCTTTTGGTTCCATATGGCTGAGATTTCTCTAAATGTATTTGTATTTTTTTTTTGCAGTGAATATCTATGTCAATGAAAATGGATGAAAGAAAATAAGAAGATCGTAAACGAAAATGCATAAGAAAAAATGATAATGATAAGAGACCACTGACTACATTGATAAGCGATTTGGTTGAGATAAAGCCGCTATATGTGGGTAAGGATTCCACTGAATTAACACATCTATAATTCGCGGACAACACCATACTATTCTACACGTGTGATATTCAGGTGGTAAAGAATTACAAAAGGATGTTGAATTGAGATCTGAGCTGAAAATAAATTTCCAGAAATCAGCGGTAATCGGGCTGAATTGCGAGGATGAAGATTCCAGCCTGGTGTGCAATATGCTGACATGTAGATGAGTCTCCTTACCTATAAAGTACTTGAGAATTCCGCTTGGAGCTAATCCGAAGAGGGTTGAGACGTGGAGACCAATGATACAAAAAGTGGAGAACATATTAAAAGGTTGGAAAGGTAAATTATTTACAAAAGCTGGGAAACTAGTTTTAACTAAACTTGTACTGAATTGCCTCCCCATGTACTATATGAGTCTGTTTAGAATGCCAAAGTCTATGGCTAGGAAGATTGTTTCTTTGCTGATTAGATTCTTTTGGGGGAAAGGTGATGGGAGTAAAGGAATGGCAACTGTTAGATGGGATATTATACAAAAACCTAAAAACTTGGGCGAGCTAGGAATAGGAGAGAACTTAAAAATTTAGCCTTCTCTTTAAATGATGGTGGAGGTTTGAAAGAGAGGAATGCTCGTTGTGGAAAAAGATTGTAATATCTTGTAATAATTTGAATAATTCTTGTATGCTTACTAATGAGAATAGGGAGATGAGGGGTACAAGGGGTGTTTGGAGTGGGATAATGGAGATAGGATACAAAAATATGGAACTGTTGGATTTGTTTAAAACATGGTTGGAATTAGTTATTGGTGATGGGAGTAGAGTGGGATTCGGCATGAAAAATGGTTGAAATAAAGAAAGTATTTTGTAAGAGTTATTTCCGAGACTATTTACCTTATCAAATGAAAAGTTTTGCACTATCAAAGAGTATGGAATTTGGAATGGTCTTGATTGGGTTTGGACCCTTACTTGGAGAAGATCGCTAAGAGGGTGAGAGGAAAATAGTTTGAAGGATCTGCTAGCTATACTTGTGAGGGTGGGGGTTCGTAGTGGACAAGAAAACAGGCTAAATTGGCTGCACTGCTCGGCAAGTACTCCGTGAAATCCTTTCTACGGGTTTATTATAAGAGCATGGATCAAAATGAGGACGCTAATATGTATAATTTTACCAAATTGTTGTGGAAGAGTTTGGTGCCCCCAAAGGTTGAGTTACTAACCTGGTTTGTGATTTGATAAACCCATTTTTGATGGATTATTTTGTGCTATAAATCGACAATTTATTAGCCTCTAATCACTTAAATACTTGCGAAACAAATGAGTTCATGAACAATCGTTCCTTATGACTTAAATTGCAAACACATTCGATTTTAGCCAAATTTGTGCCATGTTTTCACCCGTTTCTCGTTTCGCTTGATACCTTGATTTGTTTGTTCAAGCGTTTCAGGTTTTAATTGGCTAAGATCGGAGCTGAAGTGGCTAAGGAGGGCGTGAGGAACGAAGAGATCATGAAGAAAAGCTTGGAGGCCAAAATTGTCACCCATGCATACGCATTAGAGGAGTGGTGCGCACGCACCCTCCAGCATAGGTATGTACGCAACTGAAGCTCTGTGTGTACACACCCATCAAACTTGGATGGTACGCATAACGTAGCTAATGCGTACGTATAGGAAAAGCAATGCGTACACACTAAGGCCTTAACAACACCTATAAATAGAGGAAGACCACAACATTTTTGAAGAGCCCTCATACACCCATTTTCTTTTAGTTTTAGTTTCTTAGGATTTCCTTTTGTAAGCCACACCGGCCAAACATTTTACTGCTTTTCTGCTTAATTTTTATACCATTACTCTGCCAGTTTTCATTTCTGTTAACATTAAGTACCATTACTCTATCCATTTATTTTCTACTATTCTGCTATCATGTCTTGCTGTTATGCTGCCTATTTTATTTCTACCATTATGATTACTGTTAGTAGTGAGTAGTGACCTTGTGTCCTGGCCAATTAGCTAAATGTGTGCTTTGTGAGAATTATGAAGAAACAGTATACCACCTCTTTTTCAGCTATTGTTTTTCATGGAAGGTTTGGGGTAGCATCTTGAATTAGTGGGGTCGGAAATGGACTTGGCCGGGAAATACAAAAGAGTGTTTTGAGTCATGGATGTCAATTAGAATGGACAAAGTGAGCATGAGGAGCTGGGGCATATGCTTCTTCGCAGAAGTTTGGTGCATTTGGAGTAGTCGTAATGATAAGGTGTTCAAGAATAAGGTACTAATGCTGATGAGATTATAAGCAATATTGTTGTTGTGCACAATCAGTGGTTGTGGGAATAGGAGGAAAGAAATGCTTCGTACAATTCAAGAAGGTACAATGATGGCACGTATCTTAGAAGTTTTTTGTTCTTAATTTTATGCTTTGTGTATCATGTATTTTTCATTTTGTTTTAATGTTTTGTAATGGGTTGTACTGTTCCAGTTTTGGAACTTCTCACCTACCTCTGGATAACTAATGCGGCCCCCGGGGCCAGTCCGAAAAAAATGGTGTTGCGTTGCAGATAGATCCGAACCAGTATCACGGGAGCCGTGCCAAATTTAGTTAAAAGATGGTGCCACAGGATGCAACCGGTTAAAAATACCCAGTACTAGACTCGGGTCATTGTCCCTAGGAACTGAAAACTGAAGTTTGCTTTTGGTTGGGAAAATGTTCGGGTTGCAGTTGAGTTATGAGAACAGAGAGCAGAGAAAACAAGATTGCAAAAATGATAAAAGAGTGCTAGGTCATTGATCGAAGTATTATACGTCCCTATTATCACTACTGACCCCAGTTTGGATGGACTGTCACCTAAAGGAAGCAAGCCACTACTGTCAAATGGCCGAGTGGTAGAGTTAGCCCCTATCCGAAGGTCCTGGGCGGGTATACACAATAACGTAAGCCCTTGGTATTCGGTGAACTCGAATAATCCATAAAATCCATGTCGTTAAGAACTTCCCGCTATTGGCAGGGACGTAGAGTTAACGGCACCAGATCTAACCCCGTTCCTCCCATCCATTGCCTTTAGGGATTAGTAGCTAAGGTCATCCACACACTTCAACCCATGGCTAAGACACAAGGTCACTACTCACTAATAACAGAAATCATAATGGCAGAACATAATGATAAAATAGCAGAAAATAAACGGACAAAGTAATGTTACTTAATATTAAGAGAAATGAAATGGACAGAGTAACAGTATAACAGTTAAAACAGAAAAGTAGTGAAATGTTTGGCCGGTGTGGCTTACAAAAGGGAATCCTAAGAAAGTAAAAACTAAACTAAGAGAAAATGTGTATGAAGGGCTCCCCCAAAATGGTGTGGTCTTCCTCTATTTATAGGCTCAAATTCTGCCTTTGATGCATACGCATAGGGTGCTTTAGGTGCGTACGCATAGGGTCCGGTTCCAGCTTAGGCGTGACGCCCAAGTCTTGGCAATGCGTACGCATGTCACCATGGGTGCGTACGCATAGGCATCTGAATTGGCCTCCAAGCTTTTCTTCGTGATCTCCTCGTTCCTTGCACCCTCTTTAGCCACTTCCGCTCCGATCTTAGCCTATTAAACCCTGAAACACTTGCACAAACAAATCAATGCATCGAGCGGAACGGGAAATAGTTGAATACACAACTGAAATTTGGCTAAAATAGCAGGTGTTTGCATTTTAAGTCATAAGGAATGATTATTCACAAACTCACTTGTTTCGCAAGTATTTAAATGGTCAGAGGCTAATAAATTGCCGATTTATAGCACAGAAATAACAATAAAAAATGGCTTTATCAACCTCCCCATACTTAAACTTTGGCATGTCCTCATGCCCAATTAAATCGGTTTAGAGGGAATACTGCACAAATGTCGTGCTGAGAATATAACTGCGATAATCAGAAGGAGTCAAAACTATGCAAGAAAACAGGCAAAAGCATTCCAATAAATGCTAACCCCACAAATCAGATAAGCTCATAAGATGATAACTGCAATAATCACCTTTGCGGGCCTTTCTCTTCTCACACCTCCAGTCACCAAAGGGACAGTCACGGTCCTTCTCTGGAATATCCAAGTACTCATCCTCTGGAGAGGGGACAACATCACAGGCGGCAGCAAGCTTAGTAATCAGGAGTGGGAAGGGCAGTTGCTGATCACTAGCACCTACATCAGCGTGGTACATGAAGTCGCGAATCATCCAAGCGAGGTTAATTTCCCCGCCATTTATCAAAGTGTAGAAGAGTAGTGCCATATTCATGCTGAATGTGGTATGGTGCTTGATGGGATGAACAATACAGGCGATTATCCGCTGCCAACCCCTAGCTTCCGGAGTAAGAATTGCATTGTCTACTCTATCAGACTTTGGGTTATAAGAATCCCATCTCATACCAGGCATGGCAATGGTCGCCAATACTTGAGTAAGGTCAAGTGTGCCCATCTTCTTATCCGCCAGTGCTTTCTCATAAGCATCTACTTCCCTTGCTAGTGGTGGCACGTTGATTCCTAAGAATCCATGAAGGAAATTCTCAATGAAAGGGATTTGTTTTCCTCGCAGAAAGACAGTTTTCTGATTTACCCATGAGAAATTGGAGTAGAATTCCCTGACTAGGGTGACATTAATATTGTTCAACTCGTTGTACATAAATAGCCACCCTAGCTCCTCGAGCCATTCCCTCATGAAGAATTGCTTCCTGGGAGGGAACCTTACTTGTCTTTCATGTACCACGCCTCTTGGGAAAACTTTTTTAGACCTTTCATAGTGTTCCCAGCTATCAAATCATGATATAGCTTGACTCGATGCCCATTAATATACCTTTTATAGTCTTGCTGCCGGTTGTTCTATCCCACCCTCGATGATGCATCCTTGAATAAAATCACGTCCAATTCTCCTTCGTTGTATAATTCATGATATAGCTTGACTCGATGCCCATTGATCTTGAATGTGGATCCGTTTGATTCCTTTTCTAGTTCGAATACGCCATATGGGAATATAGTCTTGATCTTGTATGGTCCTTCCCACCTTGATCGCAACTTCCCAGGCATGAATTGCAGTCTGGAGTTGTAGACGAGAACCTTATCTCCAACTCTGAAATCTTTCTTTGCTAGTTTTTATCATGAAATGCTTTGGCTTGCTCCTTATAAAGCTTAGAATTTTCATAGGCCTCAAGCCTTATGCATTCTAGTTCCTCAAGCTGGAGCTTCCTCTCATCTCCTGCCTCAATGATATCCATATTGCATTCTTTTATTGCCCAATATGCCTTGTGCTCAATTTTCACCGAAAGCTGACAGGCTTTTCCGTATACTATTCTGAATGGGCTCATTCCGATGGGTGTTTTGTAAGCAGTTTTGTATGCCCATAGAGCGTCACTAAGCCTTGAGCTCCAATCTTTCCTTTGCGGGTTCACCACTTTCTCCAGGATTATATTTATTTCTCTATTGGAGACTTCTGCCTGCCCGTTGGTCTGTGGGTGATATGCTGTTGATACCTTATGGATCACACCATATTTTCTCATCAATGCTTCCAACTTCCTGTTACAAAAATGAGTTCCTTGATCACTCACGATTGCTCGTGGTGATCCAAATCTGCAAATGATGTTATTCTTCACAAAGGAGATAATTGTGTTAGCATCATTAGTGCGGGTAGAAATAGCTTCTACCCACTTAGAAACATAATCTAATGCTAACAGAATATACATGTAACCGTTAGAGTTGGGGAATGGCTCCATGAAATCAATGCCCCAAACGTCAAAAACTACACAAAAAAACATTGGCTGTTGTGGCATTTCATCTCTCTTGGAGGTGTTCCCAAACTTCTGGCATTGATGACAAGTTTGACAAAATTGGTAAGCATCCTTGAACAGTGTTGGCCACCAGAATCCACACTCCAACACCTTTCTGGCAGTTCTTTGGGGGCCAAAATGACCACCGCTTTCAAATGAATGACAGGAATGCAAGATGGGTTGGAATTTGGACTCCGGCACACAACGCCTAATCATTTGATCAGCACCACACTTCCACAGGTACGGGTCATCCCAAATATAGTATTTGGAATCACTCTTGAATTTATCTTTTTGTTGTTTTGAGAAATCCGGTGGAAAAAGTGCGGGCGACCAAATAATTGGCGATGTGTGCGAACCAAGGTGGATTTCTTGTGAGAGCATGTAATCCATCTAAAGGGAAAGAATCGTCAATAGGTAGTGGGTCTGTTTTTGTGTTTTCATGACGACTTAGATGATCAGCTACAAAGTTTTGGCACCTACTTCTATCTTTGATCTCAAGATCGAATTCTTGTAATAAAAGAACCCATCTTATTAACCTAGGTTTAGATTCTTTCTTCTTTAACAGATACTTCAGGGCTGCATGATCAGAATACACTGTTACCTTGGATCCTAGCAAGTATGGTCTAAATTTTTCCAGGGCAAAGACAATGGCCAGTAGTTCTTTTTCAGTGGTAGTGTAGTTTGACTGTGCCTGGTCTAGAGTTTTCAAGGGATAAGCTATTACATATGGCAGTTTACCTTCGCGCTGAGCCAGCGCTGCTACTGCATAGCTTGAAGCGTCACACATGATTTCAAATGGCAAAGTCCAATTGGGCCCTCTGATTGTGGGAGCAGTGGTTAGAATAGCTTTAAGTGTGTTAAAAGCCTCCATACATTTCTCATCAAAGTTGAATTCCACATCTTCACGAATCAGATTCGAAAGCGGAATTGCAATCTTGTTAAAGTTCTTGATGAATCTTCTCTAGAAGCCTGCATGACCAAGAAATGAACGTATATCCCACACAGTGGCGGGGTAAGGCAGACTAGAAATGACATCAACCTTAGCTAGGTCAACAGTTATACCCTTTTCAGAGACTATATGTCCTAACATGATACCTTGATTAACCATGAAATGACATTTTTCAAAATTAAGGACAAGATTCGTATTGATGCATCTTTTTAGTACCCTAGCTAAGTTGTTTAAACACTCAGTGAAGGATGTTCCATACTCACTAAAATCATCCATGAAGACCTCCATACATTCTGCAATTAAATCAAAGAAAACACTACTGATGCACCTTTGGAATATAGCAGGAGCATTACACAAACCAAATGGCATCTGTCGATAGGCAAAGGTGCCAAATGGACAGTAAAAGTAGTATTTTCTTGGTCTTCAGAATCAATGTGAATTTGAAAATAACCACTATATCCATCAAGAAAACAGTAATGTGTTTTACCTGCCAGTCGATCGAGCATATGATCAATGAATGAGAGTGGGTAATGATCCTTTCTTGTGGCTTGGTTCAATCTTTTATAATCGATGCAAACCCTCTAGGAATTCTGAACTCTGGTTGTGACCAACTGATCATCCCCTTTTTTTAATACCGTCACCCCATACTTCTTTGGCACGGCTTAAACTGGGCTCACCCATTTGCTATCTGAGATAGGATATATGATGTCGGCTTCCAAAAGCTTGGTTACCTCCTTTTTGACCGCATCCAAGATGGTAGGATTCAATCTTTGCTGAGGTTGTCTTACTGGTTTCGCATCGCTTTCTAAGTAAATTCGATGAGTGCATGTTCGGGGATCAATTCCCTTTATGTCAGCGAGACTCCAGCCAATAGCTTCTTTGTGCAGCTTCAGTACATCAACTAATTGTTGTTCCTCCTGGGTGGAAAGTTCTCCAAAGATAATCACTGGTAGCTTATGATCTTTTCCCAAAAAGGCATACTTAAGGTGTGGTGGCAGGGGTTTCAAAGCAGGATCATCCTCCTTTTCCTATTCTTTTTCTTCCTTCTCTTCTTTTGTCGGTGCAACATCTTCCTCATTGCTTTTCTCTGCTCCTGGCCAATTGATCTCTGCAACAAGCTCGTCAATGCAAGATTTGGGGTAGGTTCATTTTCGAAGATGATGTCACTAGGAAAAAAGTTATCCTTCACTGCTCCTAAGGTTCTTGTTGATAGCTATATGATGCATGGGCATCTTTGTATGATTTTAACTTCAATATCTCTTGATTATTGTGTAATTTCCTGTGAATTAATACTCTTAATCTTATCAACCAAACAAACTTGATGTCTTTTGATTTTTGTCTATTTTATAGAGTATTTCATTAAGAATTTAGGTGATCAAGGCCACTCAATGAGAAGAGTGAAGAAAGGAGCTAGAAGAGCATGAAAATCAAGTGAACAAGCTACACGTTATACGTGTAAGGCCACGTTATACGTGGAATTAAAATAAACAAAGAAGAACTTAGGCAGAGACTCCACGTTATACGTGGAGAAGGTCACGTATAACGTGGGACTTTGGACTTAGTCTCAGAATTAGATGTTAAGTTTCACGTTAATGTGTGGGTAGAAGTGTTACGTAGAATTTATTTTCCAAGCTCCAAAACAAGTCAGAGACTACACGTTATACGTGTAGAACCCACGTTATACGTGGGAATTGAAGAAATCAAAGGGAGTTAGGACAGAGACTCCACGTTATACGTGGAGAATGTCATGTATAATGTGGAGATGAGAAAAGTTATACGTGAAGCCCACGTACAAGGAATCTCAAAGCCCATCAACACCACTTCAGCCCAAGATCAATTTGCTCTCAATCCATCACTAATCAAGGGCAATTTTGGAAGATTCAAGAGATGATTGATTGAAGAAGAGATAAGCATTGTAATCATAGAAGATAAGATAGGATTAGAATTAATTTAGATTTGATTTGATTGATAACTAATTTTTAGGATAGTTAAGCTAGGTATATAAAGAGAAATTAACCACTAGGGTTAAGAATCTAAGCATAATTTTCGTTTCCTCATTCTAGGTTTACTTTCAATTATGAATTGCTAAACTACTCCATTGTTAAAGGTGAGGAGCTCTGTTCACCCAGCATGAGGTAGTCTTTGTGTAATGTTCAATTTAATTCAATGAGGTATTTCAGTTTTCTAATCTAGCATGAATTAATCTTCTGTT
>JASCZI010181961.1:7943-29591 GCA_036250425.1 Stylosanthes scabra
CGCTGCCTCTCCCTCCTTGGCAGTGACTCCTTCTCTCATAACCCATAAAACAAGAAGGTATATTATTTGAGTTTCTGGCCCTCTGTTTCAAGCACCAAATTTTTTGCAGAAGCTCTGTCTGATTATACTGATTTGAAGCACTAGAGTTTTTATTTCTGTTTGATTTTTGCATAAGCCCCTTTTGTATCGATTTGCTATTTGTGTACTGATTTATCTTGCTGTTTGGAAGTGATAATATCCCCTTTAATTGCACGTAGTAAGCGGCTACAGTTGTTTTTCTTTTGAAACTTGAGTGTCTGGCTATGAGTGATATAGTGCAGGGCAGAGACTCATTGGATTTTCTGCTGAAACTTGATAGATTGCAAGCATATTTGTTCTTTGTTGTTATTGATAACAGCAGTTACAACTCTTCATCAAACTCCCCAATTTAGTGTTCCATTCACAATTTATCATGCAAAAGGAAGAAGAGCTTAATTATTATATATACTTCCAATTGCAGATACTTGAAACCCAAAGCACACACTCATTTGTTTGAGGAATACTACTTAGTCTCAAAAGAAAGTAACCGTTGTCTCTTTCATGACATTACTAAATGCTGTCAAGTTTTCTTTACATTCTTTTTTATTGATAATTTTGTGGCTAAATTATAAATCTTTCCTCTTCATACTCAGCATTTTTATATGCTTTTAAAGAATGTAAACCGTCAAACAATAATGCCCTTTTAAGCATAGATAATTGACAAATGTGTTCCTTGACTATAGGAAAGAAGCTGAGGATCATCTCTCTAAAGCTGTAAGTACAAACCCTCTATTCTTAGGGATTCATTCATTATAGTCATGTGAATATGAATGTGGAAGTTTGTGTGGTTAATTCAATAGTTTAATCTTCCTTGCATTAGGTTAAGTTAAATCCATCTCTTGCAAATGCTTGGCTATGTTTAGGTAATTGCATTTGGAAGAAAGGAGATTTGTCTACTGCAAAAAATGCCTTAGTCTTGCATTGAACAAGGTCAGTTACTACTTGCTTTACATGAGTCATGCTGCATTAAACTAATACTTCTGAAACTTGCATGTACTGTGAACTTGCCAAAATACTTGGTCCTTTCAGGATAATCAGGTGATTAATTATTTATCAAATTTATGACTCAACTAAACTCAATATGGACTACATCATGGAAAATTCTCAATGGATTCGAAACAAAGCCATTGTTATGGTCCATTTTTTGTCGAGATATTGTCCAATGTTCCTCTTATATAGCAAACATAAGAGCAACACAAAATTAAAAAAAAAAAAAAAGTTGATTCTAATCTTCACTTTTGGTACATTGCTGAGTAATTTTGACTGCATATGCATGTTCATGTTCCAATTTCATTATGTTGTTCTTCATAATTTAGCATGAAATGGTGATTTTGGGACTGACATAATGCTTGTATCTGATTCTGATCAAACTTGTGATGGCCTATACTTTAAGGAATGCTATAAGCCCAAGCTCAAAAGCTAAGCAATTGAAGCTTTTATATCTACGTAATGGAATCCATGTTATTATGCTTTTGTTACTATTTTAGCTTTTCACTTACAAGTGTTTATACAATAACACCCTCAAAAAAGAAATATACTAAAAATATACTGAGTTGTGGTATTTCTTATATGAATTTAGTAATTAATTCTTCATAGATTCATACTAATGGACAAGTTGTGTCCTTATTATTTGTTGATAATTGTCTATCTATATTTTGGAATGCTGATATGCAATGTACATCAATTGGTAATTGTGCTACTTGATCATTTTTCATGTCCTTATTAGAAAAAGTAGGACTCCATTCTGATTTTCTGGTAATATCCTGGAAGCATATTGTCATGATTACGATTGTAGTTTGTATTCTAACATGGGAAATTCAAATTCTTTGCCTCAACATAGGCAAGAAACACAGTTTTAAAAATATTTTACTTAGCACTTGCATTCTTTCATCATTTTCTAACCTTTTTTTTTTTTTTTTGTGGCACCTTCTCCCTGAATACAGTATTGCAAAATGCAAGATTTGATTGTCTCACTTTCTTTTGTATTACCTATCTTTATTAGATTTTTTTACAAATAATCTTCTATTACGATTCGAATTCTTATTGTGACACAGGCAAACCCTTCTATAAACCGAGGAAGTTTCCATTTATATTTTCTTGGAAACAAGATAGATATTGATGGTGGAAATAGTCAAGTGCTAGGAAAGTTTAATTACGGATTCATAACATCTCATCTCATGCATAAATGAGTAATTATCTTATATGCAGGTATCTGAAAAGAAATCCAAGGATTGGTGTGCCTCAAAAGGAAATATCCCCTACTTTGAGACATCTGCAAAAGAAGATTACACAGTAGATACTGCATTCCTCTGTATTGCCAAGATTGCCCTAGCCAATGAACATGAACAGGACATGTAAGTTTTGTTTTGGAAAAGATATGTACTTGTTGATTACTGTATGAATTTGTATATTATCATATGAATATAAGTCACAACTACTATCTGATTGAGTTTGAATGAATACATAATAGCTTTGGTGAATTTGTTGAAAACTTTACATAGACAGTCCCAAAATCTGGATAAAAGAGGATGGTTGTTCTAGGCCTTTAAAAAACCAATGTAAAACTTTGTTGAATATCTAAGATGACATGGATCAAACAATATATCATTGTACTATTTTGATTAATTTATCAAGTTGTATTTATGACTATATGAGCTTGTAATTAAAGAAGACATTGATCTTTCATCCTTGCCTTTAAAGACAGTGAAGATTCCATACTTACTATGAACTGAAGATCTTTGAAAGGTTTTATTGAGGATGATTTTTATCTCTTATTGATCTCCATATTATTATTGATATGTATTGGAAATTCTGCATCATTAGTAGTTTGTACAATTCTGTTTGTAACTATTGGTGTTATGACGTCTGATCTCCATTTTATTATAGGTATCTGAAATCTGATGTCTTCCAAACATTAGTGATTTTAACAATTCAGTATCTTATGTTTTGTGGGTTAGGGAAAAAAGATATTGGTAGGTGTAGAACAGGGAAAAAGTCATCTTCTCTCTGTAAATGGATCTCTCAACTCTCATAATCCAATTTTCTTGTTGTATATCTTTTCTTCATTAAAATAGATACATATAATGGTGTGATTCTATTCGGTTTCATTGGTTTTGTGGAAGATATTTTTGTACTTAATAAGTTTCTTCTTTCTTTTGGATATTTTAAGATATCGATAAGTAGCCGCTAAATTAACTTGTGAATTGTTTCAATTTCAACTGTGCAGATACTTTCAAGGGATTTCTGGAGCTTTTACACTAGAGAATAAACAAAGGATTGGATGTGCACGCTGAGATGAAAACACATTTAGAGAACAACTGATGCACAAATATCAGCAGACATATAGAGATAATAATTACATATATTCAGAACAATCCCGCTATTTGAACAAGTGGTTTTACTAACCAAGTGAATTTATTATACCAATCCCACTCTCACCATTAAAAAGCGTGTTTTTACGCACTGCCTCATCTTCACGCTCTGCCCAATACCTTTTTCTTTTCTGTTTTATGTTGCTGTTGTTGTTGTTGTTGCTGTTGCTGCTGGTGTTGTTGCTGTAAAGAAATAAAAAGCAACATTGCGCAGAAAAAGAAAGCAATAATTTGCAGAAATAGAAAGCAGTATTACGCAGAAACAGAAAGTAATAATGCGTAGAAATAAAAAGCAATAATGTGCAGAAATAGAAAGCAAAATTGCGCAGAAACAGAAAGCAATAATACGCAGAAATAGAAAGCAAAATTGCATAGAAACAAAAAGCAATAATGTGCATAAATAAAATATTCTTCTTCTTCTTCTTCTTCCATCATTCCTTCATTCTTTCTTTCAGGTTTGCATCTGCATCTTCTTCTACTTCTTCTTCTTCTTTTTCTTTCCTTCTTTCTTTCTTCCATGTCTGTATCTGCATCATTATCATCTTCTTCTTTTCTGTTTTATATTGCTATTATTATTTTTTTGTTGTTGTTGTTGTTGCTGTACGGAGAAATATGAAGTAATAATGCGCAGAAATAAAAAGCACCATTGCGCAGAAACAGAAAGCAATAATGCGCAGAAATAAAATCATCTTCTTCCTTCCTTCCTTTCTTCTTCCAAGTCTGCATCTGCATCTTCTTCTACTTTTTCTGTTTCTTTTTTTCTTCATTCCTTCTTCCATGTCTGCATCTACATTTGCATCATCATCATCATCATCATCATCATCTCCTTCTCCTCCTCCTCCTAACAACAGAAAACGAAAAAGAAAACGACGACGAAAGTTGTAGAACGAAATCTAACAAAAGAAGAACAGGAAAACGACAATGAATCACGAAAATCAAGTTAAGAAGACAAAAAAACGAAAAGAATCAGATTTGCTTGGTTAAAGTAATTGGTTGACGTTATATTAAGAGTAGTGAGGCGCGTGATGTAATTTACTTGGCTAACCATTTGGTTACACAAAACCACTTGGTCAGCTAGCTTTATTGTATTTTGAAATTAAGTTTATCGTGTATTTAAATTATTTTTTTTGTAACTGTATTTAAATTGATTAAACCAAAGCCTGTTATGCACGGGCATAAAAAACACTAGTAAAGATAGATATAGTACATGTGTGATCACTGTCAATCCCCGCCTTAATTAAAAGAAAATAGTAGCAGTCTCAGTGGGTGACATGCGTCGCTTTCTACTCCAGTTTTGATACACCAATCTATGGTGGTGCGGTGCTTCGCAGAAAGATGTTAATGATAGTGGGGGTGGTGGTAGCAAGACATGGAGTTGGTTGTAAACATGGTGGCAATAATGTCAATGGTACTAATTTTGTGATTGAATGATGAGTGAAAAGAGAAAGAAGAAAAAAGATCTAATAAGAGTGTTGGATAAAACGTCATATTATTAAGATGAAAAAATTAGAAGGCAAGAATCATCCATTGTACTACAGAGATGAGAGAAGATGAAGAAATAGCAAAGTTAAGGATAGAGAGAATACGTAGATGATGATAAATTTTAGTTGAATATTTAGGTTCAAATTAGAATTTAACAAAAAAAATGTTATCAAAATAAATAATTTATTGGGCCATAATTCAAATATTATGAATTGCAAAAATAAAAAATTAATTATTATTGACACAATGTAACAAGAACCGTTCATATGAAATTTAAAAAACATCTAACCATTTTTCACCATAGTTGGTGAAAAAACATACTAAGACCACTGAAAAATTCACAAATAGGGTGGCTTGAATTTATTTATTTTTTCTTTTGGACATTGCTTGAATTTTCTTTTTTTTGGTAATCTTTGTCTTGGATTCTCCTCGACTAAAGGCCGTCACTTTGAAAAAACTACTTGTAGCTAAATATTTTTTTATAGTTAGGGCCTCAGCGTAGCTCAAATTCTAAATATATTTTCTATGTGAACTCTAGTTTTTTATTTTGGACTTTTGTGGAATGGAAAAAATTTTTAAATAAATAAAATTAAATTCATATTTACCAAAATCCACAAGCCTACAATTATTTTCCATTTTTCATTCTATTACCAATACCGACCTAAGGCAGTACTGGGTTCATTTCACTACCGCCTTAGGCCGGTACTGGGCTAAAAAAATTACACCAGTACCGGCCTAAGGCGGTACAGAAATGAACCCAGTACCGTCTTAGGCCGGTACTGCGTTCATTCCAATACCGCCCTATGTTGGGCCGGTACTGGGTTAAGAGCAATACCGTCCCATGTGGGGCCGGTACTGGTTCGTGCAGATAAGACATTTGTTGTCTATGAAAAGAGCAACATGGGGTGCTGTTTGTCAAAAAAATAATCCCAAATACTCTCACCAAACAAAAAAAATGGCACAAGAGTTATTTTATTTCGTAGTACACCCCAATGGTGTGATAGTTTGACGAGAGAATGTGGCGTTTTTTGAGTCAAGCGGTCCGGTGATGTTTGCGCATACTCGCGTGGATACGTTGGTGGAGTTGAAACAGCTTATTCTGTCTCATCTTGGGCCGGCAGGAAGTCGGGAAATTGGTCATCTGGCATATCGTTTCCAAGCGATTACCTCGGATAATCGATTAGAGTACCGACCTTCTTGGATTAGCGAGGACAACCATGTATGGATGACGTTCGAGGTGCATAAGAGGGTCATGGACGACAAGGTTATGGAGTTCTTTGCTGAGGTGCGTCACGTTGGAAGCTCTAGCAGGTTCCGTCTGCCTGGCCCATCGACCGACCCCGCTCCAAGCCATGTTCTCGCATTGGAAGACGTAGCCATGCGAGATTACAACTCTGGGGAGGATTGGGACTATGAGGAGGAGTCCTCGTGTCATAGCACGAAGGAAGACGAGGAGGTGCCGAACACCCCTGCTGGATGTGCTCGACTAGTCCTCCCCGCGCCGCTGCCCATCCCTGACCTCGCACAGGTACCAGGTATTTTTCAGCAGCTAAACATTGATGCGAGGCATGTAGAGGATCCGCGATGGAGGTCGTTGATGTTGAGTACCACACGGATGGGGAGCTGAGTTTATGGTGGGTCACAGGATGCGAAATCGTGAGGCTGTACTCACGGCGGTGAAGAATTATAGCATTCGAAGAAATGCCGAGTACAAGGTCGTCGAGTCACTATGAGGGGAACATGTTAGATCGTGACTCAAGTCAGTTTGACAAGGTGTTTTGGGCTTTTCCACCGTGCATCGAGGCATTCAAGCATTGCAAGTCATTCGTGTCGATTGATGGGACACACTTATATGAAAAATATGGCGGGGTGCTCTTGATCGCTGTGGCACAAGATGGCAACGACAATATTCTGCCACTCGCATTTGCCATAGTTGAGTCGGTGTCGACAGAGTCATGGTCTTTCTTCTTGAAGAATCTGAAGCTGCACGTCATTCCACAGGAAGGTGTGATGATCATCTCTGACAGGTCCAATGTAATCCAAGCAGCCCTGAATGACCCAAACAACGGATGGGCACGTCCTACAGCACAGCATGGATTTTGCGTGAGACACATGGCGGCAAATTCATGAATCGGTTTGGCAACAGTGAGGGAAAGAGGTATTTGAAGAATGCAGCATACAGTCCGTCGCTGAGTAGGGCAGATCATTGGATGAAAGCTCTTGCACAGCTGTCTCTGGAGATGTACGCATGGGCCAGTCGGATCAGAAAGGATCTTTGGATGAAGTACGTTGACGAGGGTCGTTGCTGGGGACACATGACAACCAACATTTCCGAGTGTGTCAACGGTGTCCTCAAGGGTACGCGCCGATTGCCTATGGCTGCCATCATGAGGGCAACGTACGAGAGGTTACAACAGCTGTTCATTAGAAAAGGACGGGAAGCTATGGCACAGATCAGTGCGGGACAGGAGTTCTCACAGCATCTAATTCGCGCCATCGAGAAGTTAAGAGAGTCTTTGCCGAATATGAGAATGACACACTGTGACCGACAGTCCGAGGTCTTTAGTGTTGATGAACTCGAGGAGATGGAGGGGTACGGTATGCGATCATTCCGTGTGCATCTCAATCAGCGCAAGTGCGACTACGGAGTATTCCAGACGCTTAATTATCCGTGTAGGCATGCTTTGGCATCCTGTGCTGCAGCTCGACTCGAGTGGGGGCGATACGTGGACCTGGTGTACAAGATTCAGTCTGTGTTCAGTGTGTACTGGGTTGAATTCCCCCCGATCCCGGACGAGCAGTATTGGCCTCAATGGCACGGTGCAATTGTGAGGCCCAACCCCTCAATGCGTCGGAAGAAGCGGGGAAGGCCAGTGTCTACCAAGATCCGCAATGAGATGGATATTGTTGAGCGCGCAGAACCGAAGAGGTGCGGTTTATGCCAGCAGGAGGGGCACACGAAGAAGAGATGCCCCAATGCTCCTGCCCCAAGTGACCCTTGATTGTCGTTGGCCTATTAACGTGTTATTGTGTTTGGTTTCTTATCTCATATGTGGTTTTGTCGTTGGCCTATTAGCGTATTATTGTCGTTGGCCTATTAGCGTGTTCCTTTTGTGTTAATTCGTGTATGAATCATATCATCGGCGTTGTAATTTTTGAAAGCTGTGTCATTTATTAACTCATCTTAGTAACAGAGAAATAACAGTAATATGCAACAAGAAGTAAAGGCTACAAAACAACAACTCCGTAAAAACATCGGGATATCTTAATACAGGTTCATACAATAATTCAGGTTTATACATAAGTTCAGCAAAATAACGACACCTAATAACATACTAGATCTATGTTTTCATAAGTACAACGAACAGAATAATAAAATACTAGACCTAATGTCAGTATTGCTCTTAACCCAGTACTAGCCCCACATGAGGCGGTATTGCTTTTAACCCAGTATCGGCCCAACATAGGGCGATATTGGAATGAACGCAGTACCGCCTTGGGTTCATTTCAGTACCGTCTTAGACCGGTACTGGTGTAATTCTTTTTAAAATTTTTTAGCCCAGTACTGGCCTAAGGCGGTACTGAAATGAACCCAGTACCGCCTTAGGTCGGTATTGGTAATAGAATGAAAAATGAAAAATAATTGTAAAATCGTGGATTTTGGTAAATATGGATTTAATTTTATTTATTTAAAAATTTTTTCCTTTGTGCAATCTAGTTTTTTTTTCCTTTAAGTGAGTTTATTCTTTATAGTTTTTGGACTCGAAGTGTTTTTTATTCTAATTTCGGTCTTTCGTCTATTACCGTTCTACTATTAAGTCATAAATGATTACTTTTTCAGCCCATACATTATTGGGCTAGGTTGTTCTACCAATATCTAAAATCGGTTGACCAAAAATAAATGCAACCAAGATCTCTAGAGGGGGTTCCTTACCCGAAATATAGTTTATCTGCAATATTGGGCATTAGCCCTTTCTAAACAAAAACAAAATCCAATATATTTGGACTATGGATTTTATATTTAAATGTATATTATATATCCATAATTGATTTTAATATGTAAATAAAATTGTTGTATTTAAATTTGCTGTTTGGATCAAACACATTCCTTTGGGCATCTTACCTCTTCGTTACTCTGATTATAGAAGCAAGATAAGATGCCCCTCCATATGCTAGGAAATCACAAGTCTATCTTCGCAATGCATCAAACTATCAATCAGAGATATAAACCGAAGGACATTGTTGACATTTGACACAAATTAATATTAATGACTCTAATTAATATAATCCATACTGGAAACGCACCTCATCATTTGCAGTGTATAATTCCAATATGCCGTTAATAATCACTCCTTAGCCATTCTCTTTAATTAAAAAAGATGAATTATTCAACATTTATTGATGTTTCTGTCAAAAGAAGAAAGCGCCATTGCTTTATGTAGCTTTGATTCATAGATTGGTAGCTGCAAATGACGAAGTTGGTGCATGCCAGTCCACTTTGATAAGGTCAGTTCAGCATATTGCATAATAATAGACCGCACTAAACATTAACACCAAAAAATAAATAAATATAAAAATAAATTATATATTTATTAATTTAATTTTAATAAGTACAAATATATATTTTAAAAGATTTTAAAAATATTTTAACTTTTAAAATTTGTAAGTAGAAGAAAATAATTTTTTAATGAAAAAGTTTTGAAAATCAATGTATTTGACGGTGATAATAAATGAATTGTAGATTATAATTCATATCTTATATGGATGATTACTTTTATTTTTTTTAGATAATAACGTTTTTTAATTTTAGATAATATTTTTTAATTTTAAATAATAACTTAATTATTAAATCCATAAAATTATTCAGTATCACTGTTGTTTTTTAATTTCAGTGCTTGCTCTATCAAGTTAAGCCAAGCCTTTGTATCGCCCAATGAATGTGGATCTTTGACGTGGATATATATAATTGGTTCCAAAAGTGCTAGGCTAGCTAAGACATCAAAATGAACTTAATTAGTTATGACAAATAACTCAGGTCAATCATTAGTTGGAATGTTGGATTTGGATAGGGAGGGAAAAAAGTTACATGTTGTCCATTAAGAAAAATAAACGCATTGTTAATACGTGCATGCTACGGTGAAAAAAAAAAAGAAAAATTCTCTTAATGAATGATTGGATTTCAATGGAATAAGATATTTTATTTTATTTTTTATTAATTTTTAAATAAAAATAATATAACTTTTCATTATATACATGATTAAACCTTTTTTTCATAGAATTATCCTCCTTAATAATAATCACTGCTCATTAGTCATATGAAGCATACATGAATCTGATACATACATTAGCATCCCTATGATTACCCGTAGTATATCTTCACTACGAAAATATAGCACAAGTTTTTTTTCCTCCCCAAAAAGAGCAAGTTTTGATTTACGCTCATCAAGCAGTCACTTGTTTATTTATATATGGACAAAATAATTGTCATTATTCTATGATGAAGATTTTGGTATTTTAGTTTGGAATAAAAAACACTCTTTAAGTTCATCAGAAGGCACACCGCTGTTGCTCTAATGTTTAATAACCCCACATGCCAAATAAAAGTGTTCAAACTAAGGTAACGTAATTTGGTTAATAGTAATTAGTAGCACAACAAAAAAATTCTCGTTAGATAAGCATTTAGTACTTATATTGCCAATATTTTAAGATAAGAGAATAATGCCAAAATTATTTGAAGGAAATAATACCTTTTCTTTTTTTCTTGGACAATAAGCAATACAATAGAGATAACTATTCTTTTGGTAACAAAGGTTTGAGGTCAAAATTAAATTAGTCACAAAATTTTTTTTTTTGTGAAAATGATCACAAACGTTTCAATTTATTTTAAAATAATTCTTTTTACCATTTTGCCCCTACAATTATTAATGTTAGTTAATTATTTTATAAAGTAAGTATTGAGAATTACACATTTTTATATTTAACATATTTAATATGTTTTACAAGAATTCCTAACCTACAAACAACATAATAGAAAAAGAGTAACTAAAAATTCCTAACCTACAAACTAAAATCTCCAACCTATCATAAACTAAAAATGCTACTCTTTTACAACCCTTCTTCTCTTCCAATAAAACCCCATTTCGAAACATTGCCCCTCCCAATAACAAGGATCCCCTCTTCATTTGAAAATTAAAAAAAAATTACATAAAATAGGAAGCACAAAATATGAAATGAAAAAGATAAAGTTGTTGAATGAAACCTCTCTGATGACAGCGAATGGAGTAGAATCGAAATATTGTTTGAGAGTGTTGAACCAATTGGAAGATCTCTCTGCAGCAAACCTGCAAAGGGAATAATAATGAATGAAGGAATGAATGAATGGAAGATATGTTGAAATGGGAGAGAAGAGACCATGGATGGAGATCAAAGGAAGAGAGCACAAAAGGATGGAATTGAGACAATTGTTTGACAAATTGCCAGTCGTTCTCGGAGACTCCGTTGACAACAAAGGTGGAGACACCTGTGCATTGGGTGGTTGTTATGATTTGAGGAGCGTAAGTTAAGATTCTTGGATCTTGGAGATGGCAATGTGCATCGAACAGTCTCATCCTCATCTAAACCCTTGTGACCGCAACCGTCTTGGCGGCGCATTCAGGAATTACGGTGGTGATGATTCCTCTAATTTGATGGCCACGACCGCAGCCACAGAGATCAAGGATGAAGAAGAAGCCATAGTTCCTTTTTTTGTGATTGTGGAGATGAGGTGTTTCTTGTTATTATTATTTAGATTTAATTTTTAATTCTTGTCCAAAAAAATATTTAATTTTTAATTGAAGTGCAAAATTATACAAAAGGACAGTTTTAAGCAAAATTGAAACGTTTTTGGTCATTTTGACAAAGAAAAAGGGTTTTGGATTAATTTGATTTTGACTTTAAACCTTTGTAACAAAAAAGAATAATTATCCCAATATAATATCTTGTGGCAAAAGAATTATATCTAATTTATTTTTAGTTACCTTCCGGTATTCGGAGTTTCAACTAGACTCTGATTTTGATCGAACTTGCCCATTTGATTATGAGATATACTCAAACGAATATTCTTTTTGGTATCGAGATGGGACGAAAGTTCACAAAACCTACATACAACTTAATTGGGGTAAGATGGCCCATCTTTCATTATCAGTAAGGATACTAATTAAATTAGGAAGAGGTAAATCTCAAAACACGAAATCAACATCTAATTGAAGATTCCTTTTAACCAGGTAATTTGCATATCTATTTTTTTCTTGGTATTTACTTAAACGATTTGAACCACTTATGATTTGACCAATCTAGTTGGTTGAATTATATCTAATATGATGATGGACCTCAAACGTGGTACTATACGGATAAAAATGAGGTACAAAAATACAATGGATTTGCAAATGGACTACAATCCAAAATGGACCTCCTAAGAAACGTGATTGACGGCTAAATATGGGCCATGAAATTAGCAGATCTAAAGTTTAAACCCTGTAGAAACACCCTTTGAAATCAAAATACAGAATTCCCCAAACACCCTCTCTTACTACTATGTGAGTTTCTCTAATGAATGATTTCATGAGGGTAGGTGATTCTTCAGCTTTAAACTATATCCTAATCTTAATATCATGATCAATACCGAAATCACTACTAGAACTTTTAGACATAAAAGAAGAGAAAAAGAAATGAATAATAATAATAATAATAATAATAGGGCATGATATATGTCACAGCTGCTACTCATAAGTCACAACAGCAATGTGACCCTCCTCCACGTGTTGACAGCACATATCTAATTGCATGTTACTTGAAATTATTTTGCAGGGTTTGCTAGCTAATGCTTGGTACCTTGCTAGCAAAGGCAAATCCATATCCATATAATAGACAGAGTGAACACACTCAAAGGAGGAAGGCTTCCATCTATTTCTTTCTTTTCTTTTAAAATGGTGGCCCTTCAATCTTCGTCACCAAGAAAACCTAAATGGATAGCTTCCTAAATCCATATGGGCCATTCCACAACATAAAAGAGGCAATTAATAAATTGGTTGACACTCTTAACTTCAACCAATATGTATATATTTGCTTTGATTAATAGTAAAAGCTCAAACCAACTTGATTAATTTAATAATTAACTTATTAATTCGTTTAAGCAAGTATGGGAAATTCGAATTTTCTTGTACATGCAGCCACTGATTAGATAAATCTTTGAATCAAACTCAGCTTTAAGGTAGAGCTTGCAAAATTGGAGAATACCACGAAGAAAAAAAAAATAGTAGAAGCTCAAAGTGAAAACATAATTAAATGGATTATTAAATACAGTGCAATAATTGGCTTTTAACATCCATCTATTATTTGCTATGATTCCGAACCAAAATTAAAGAAAATTAATGCGATTCACTTACCCCCACCGATACCATTTTGATCTTTCACTCATTTTTATACGAACTGTTGCTTCTTTCCTACCGCCTTATTACTAGATGATTCATGATCATTCATGAGTATGTAATATTCAAGAATCCAGATTAATTGGATCGTTTCCAATTTTTTTTATAAATAAATTAGTACATAATAATTTTTTTAAAAAAGTAATTAAGAGCGCCAATTAAGCGAAGTAAGGTATCAATAATTAATTGAAGTGCTTGAATCTGACAAAACTCCCTTCTTGGATCTTGAAGAGCCTAACAATTGGGGTATTCTTAATCAGGTTACCAAGTGGTTTATTGCTTAAGTAACCGAAATTCAACAAAATACGCGTCCAATAAGAAAAAAAGAATGAAGCCCATCCATAATTGAAAGCTAAACATACACATATCTGGATGAATTGAAGGACGATATAATTAAATTAAATTAAATTAAGGTAGATAGATTAAGAATATAGTTGGGGGAGTAATGGAATTTGATGTTATGTGAATTGAGAACTGAGAAGGAGGCACACGTGACGTAGGGTAGATTTGGGTGCATAGGATAAGATACAAAATGAATGAAGCTGGACCGTACACTTCACTCACATGCACACGTTCCTTAAATCCACCACTGCACCACACCACTCACCACCACCCAAATAATCATCATCTCTGCCTCAAAACTACTTTATAGCTGTATTCCACTTTCACTCTCTACTCAGTACTTCCAAAAATATTTTATTTTAACACATACTCTTCAAATTCGAGCATGCACACTGTTTCTCCGAAAATCAAATTAGTGTTTGCAGTTTGCACTCCCCTTTAACCTTTTTTTCTCATCTTATCTTATTGGAGGCTAATAACTTAGTAGTAATTACTAATTATTGAGGGTGTGTTTTTTAAACGCTTAAAAATTAAATTTATTTTAATAATTTTTATTTATATCATTATTTTTAAAACAATTATATGTTTAGTTAGAGAGTAATTCGAAAAGACACCCAAAAAGAAAGTGTAGATAAAACCAAAAAAATAAATTTTACTTATAATTATGTTTAAAAATATTCTTGTTTATAAACATTGTAGTTTAAAATTATAAGTTTCGCGGTTTTCGATGACAACTCAAACATGATTATTTTTTGAAAGATTTTTTAATGAGTTCCCAAACATACTCTCATTCAGCTTTTTATGTGATAAGATAATGAACAGACTGGGCCATGGATGATTAATATTTTGAAAAACAGCCAGAAATGAACTATTTAATCCATGTATAGCCAATTTTTTAAAATTTCGACGACGGTTCAATAGAATTTGAATTAATTATATAAAATGATATCCGAGTGTGTCAAAAAAAAAAAATCCGAGTGGCTCGGTTTTTATCCCTATGGTCAAAACATTGGATTCTATAATAAAAACAATGGCGGAAGCAGGAGGCAGGAAGCAGTAAAACCAGGTAAAGTATTCTGGTTGGGTGTCTCGATTACATAAAATCTCTAGACTCATAAGTCATAAACAATGAGGGACCAAGCACATATACCCAAAGTTTATATGAGAAAGATTAATATGCAAATGAATTAAAAAATATATTGGAATAGTGATGGTAGTCGTATAAAGTAATAGTAATAATGGAGTAATAGTAACAGAGAAGTTTGACCAGGTCAAAATCAGAAAATGGTTCCCTTTCCCTCCCTCCAAACTCGAAAATCAAATCACGACTTTCGAAGAGGCCTTTGTTAGTTGCTTCTTTAAGGAAAAAATAAAAGCGGGAGATGATACAGTTGGAAGAGAGAGACGAGTGGGCCCCGCACCGACTAGGCCTCAGGATAATATGGGGCCAACTTTGTACCCCATCAAAATTCCAACCAAATACGTACACCTAATTGCTAATTCCACCCCCACCCCTCCTCCCCCTTCTCTCATCTTTTCAAACTTTGCTTCAACTATGCCTAAATAGGCAATCCATCAACGTCCATCACCTTCTCAAGAACCATGTTTTTTCTTCCCATCAATTTTTAAAATCTTTGGACATGATTAACATAGCATATACAGAATTTATCTCCATCCACCCAAACAAACTAACTATCTTGGCTCAATTCCACTAAGGGAAATTAAGCAAAAAAAAAAATTATGAAAGATAAAGATGGGGAGGGGGTAGAACTTAGAAGGTAGCTTGAAGAATTACACAAGAGATATTATTTATTACATAGTATAAATTATTACATATACCATATACTATAACAAGCAAAAGGAAGGGATTGTACCAAAGGTATGGGTAAAACCCCTTCGTCAATTCCTTGTTAGCTTGACTTGGAACACTTTTTCCAATTCCATACACCATACCTTACCCCCTTGTCCATTGTTGCCCATAACATGGAAGAAAATGACCCGCGTACCTTATTACAACTAATTAATTATTAATATTAATATTAATAACAAGTACCCAAAAAATTATAGAATAAGCTTCTTCCCTAAACGCTAAACTACTTCTTTCACTATTGCTTCAAACTAGAAAACAGAGATTCCAGAAGATGCAATCCGTTACCCCAAAAAGCTGGATGTTTTATTGCAACTACACTACCCAAAACACATTCCTTGAAGCCCATCTTTCATGCATGGACCCAAAAAAAAACCCAAAATACCAAGTTAACTACCACAAACTACTGCCCAAATTTCACTATTTCTCATCTGCATGTCTTTTAACTAGAGCACATTTTTTGTTGAGCCATAGAGTCAATAAGTCCATTCCTGCGGAAGGCGAACTTCGTAGCTGGATGCCTCTTCGAGTCGTGCCCTTGATCTCTGCTGCATCAGAACCGCGTTTCTTCTTGCCAACAATGCATCTAAAAAATAAGGGAGAAATAAAAAACTAAATACTGAAAACCTAAAATGAAAAGTTAAAGACACATGAAAAAGAAAGGTCAGGCTCCAGGCTTACCATAATCAGTGGCAAAAGCGTTGGAGAAGCGTGGTTGAATAGTTGGACAATTAAAACCCTCGATGTTCATGTTCAAAGCGTGAACCACCTTAGCCGGAACCACAACAGGTGCAGAACCTGAGAGAACAAATTAAACCACAAATTAGACACGAACGGACCAATAATATAAAGTAATTAAGCGAATCCAGAAAGGGATTTAGGGTTTCTACCAGTTTTCTTTCGAGGCTCGGCAGTGTTCCCATAATGACGAGGCAAGAACACTCCTGTTCCACCAGAGCTGGCTCTTTTGGGAGCAGATCCAGGCGGAACCGAGACCCGGAGCCCGGATCCAGCATATTGCATGGGGCTCTGATTCTGTTGAAGTTGGGGCCATGCAGATTGGAGACGGTTACCACATTTCACACTCTCGTAACTAACTTCACGCGCTCCGTTCTGCTGTGGAAGGAGCCAGTAAGCCTTATTACCAGCCTCCTGCCTTCCCCAAATAGAACCACACTGTTGATTCAACACCTGCTCTTGACAAACCTAAACACACAAAAAAAAAGGATTAGATTCAAGTTCTTTAGAAATGCATCCTTCTCCAAAGTTTCAAGATGGATTTGTTCGGCTTAGCAGTTACCTGAGGCGCGTGGCTACAGAACGAGCGGCATGCGGCGGTGTTGTTGAGGTTCTTTGGTGCTGCTGCGGTGGCAAGTGGGGAGTTAAGAAAACCTCTGTTGCTCTGAGACACGTGGCCGTTCATCTTCATCCTGGCGACTTGGCCTGCGGCTTGGTATATCACCTCCCATGGGTCGTTTTGGTCGGGGAGAGGCGTCGTCGACGGCGAAGGAACACGGGATGATCCGCTCGGTGTTCCTTCGCCGGAAACTAAGCTGCGTCCGGACCAGCTACCGAAACCGCTCAGTGTTGACTGAGGCGACCCCGCCATACCGCCAGATTTGCATCCCTGTCAGAACCAAAAAGAAAATAGAGCGTTAGCTTCAGAAGGAAGAAAGAAAGAGAAAGAGTGTTAATGTGGCTTTGACAATGTTTTTGTTACCTCAGCTTTTTCAGTGGCGGTGATGGGTGGGGTGAGTTGTTGTTTGCGTGACTCGTGAATCGTTGCCTGGCTGAGCCGGCGAGTCAACCCGGCGAAGAAGTCTTCTTCCTCGTCGCTGCTCTCCGTCTCGGTGGACCCAGCCACGGACTCCACCGGAGAGGACAGGCCAAACTCGTAGGGGAACTCGGAAGGGAAGCCGAAAACGGCGTCCTGGACGGCGTTTGAGGAGCTCTTAGCTCCGTCGAGAATCTGCGGCGGCGGCGGAAGCCAGGGACCCGCGTCATCAATGAGCTTCGCCATGTTTGCAGATAGAAGTTGATGGGGTTAATGAAGAAGAAAATAAGGATGACTGGAAAGAAAGAGAGAGAGAGAGAGAGAGAGAGAGAGAGAGAGAGAGAGAGAGAGAGAGAGGGGCTGGGGGAAGTAGAAAGAGTAGGGTGGTGGATCATAGAATGTTGAAGACAATGTTGCTTTTATTAAGGTTTCAGGGTCTCCTTTCAGACACTTCAAATTCTTATTTTATTGTATTAAAATAAATAAAAAAGAAAAAAGAAAAATAGGGGGGAAGAGAGGGGGGTGCGCAATTTGCAAACAACTGGAAGAAGGGCCCAGTGGTTGGAGACATTTGTCCTTGTTTTTGTATGCAACTCACCTGCCATTTGTCCACTCTACTCCCTTAATAATCTCCTTTCAAATTAATCTGATTAATTAAACACCACCGTTTACATTGGAACATGCATCGTTACCAACTTACCATACCACGCATATTTTTTATTTTAGTTTCTGTGTTTATTAGTTTTTTTTTTTTTTGGTGACTTCTGTGTTTATTAGTTTATATTCCACATGGGTTATTTTAATTAATCTTGACAACTTTCTGCTTTCTTTGAGAACTTTTTTTTTAAACATTTATATATTTTCAAATCAAATTTCTTACACTTCTACACTAACGAAGGCTTTACTATTCTGTAACCATATGTCTCAATCAAACCATATCTAGGTCCTTTTTTCCTTTTCTTAGGCACTACTCTAGTTTCATTTTGGGTATATGGTGGTCAACTTCTGAAATTTGGTCACCTTACATTTGATGCACATTATCATGTTCATGTAGAGGTAAATCTGAATAAATTTACATATATATTTTTTTTTCTGGGCAAGTGTCATTTTTTATCCAGTAGTTTGCAAAATGATTATATAGACGAAGTAACGTCCTAAATAATGCGATTAGGGTATTAATATAGAGCATTTTTTTGCCAATTCCAAATCCGTAATAAATGCAATTAAGTTTTTATAAATTATTTTACTATATGCAGTTAATTTTAAAAATTACTTTGAATTAACTCCTCTATTACTCTTGTTAGTTCTGAATTATTTAATGAATTTAGTTTTCTTTTCCATTTTGAATAACGGAGATTAAATAAGGTATTAGTCTGCATTTTAGACAAATTTTATGTAAATTCAAAACATATGAATGAAACAATAAATATCATAGGATCAAGATCTTTCAAAGTAAAAATAGTGACAAAGTAAAAAAAAAAGTAAGTTAAGATAGTAAAACTGGTATATAATAAAAAAATTTAACAGTAATTAATCTATCACTTTATTATTATTATTTTTTGTTTAGACCCTCAAAATTCTATATTACATATGATGGATGAAAAAAAAAATGAAAATTTAAGATAAAGTGAATATTTTGTACTAGCTCATCGGGAAGAAAAATTTACTTCCTTTGTAAATACTATGAATTGCAAATATGTTGACCTGTTATTTTAATTTTGCTTGTAGAATTGGCAAATTATACTTATCATTTGGAGCACATATCAAGGATAAGAATGAGCATTAGCTATCATTGGAAAAAAGGAATCATATCCAAAATATTAGAAAACTTTATCTCTTGCCGTGGTCCATTTTTTTCATAATTACAAGTCTATCATTAATCATCACACTTTAGCGTTAAATGTAGCGAATGAGTGCATGGTCAAGAATAAATTAATGCTATACCATATTGCAGGAATACTTAAGTACCATCTCATGCAACATCTTATACTTGATTTTTTTTAAATGTTGATAATTTAAAAAAAAAAAAACAAAAAAAAAGAGGTCTTATTATTAAAATTTAAAAATATTTACTTAATTTTTTATTAGATTTTGAATATCACTTTAACCTTAAATAATTATTTGAACATCTTGTGAGTAAATAACTAAATATCATTCTTATTGCTAACGTTAATAATTCTGCAATATTTACTCAATAATGCTATTTGAATAAGTGATTTTGGCTAATTAAATTCAATCAGTGATTTATTTTTATGTTATTTTGATGTTAAATAGTATAAAAAAATACATATAAATAAATTTCTATTTGATATTAAAATAGTCTTTTATTTAGCATAGAAACAAATAACATAATTAAATTTGATTGACCAAAATCACTTATTCACATAAAATTATTGACCATTTAGCTATATTGTGTCAATAAATTATGGCATGTAATATGATATAGACAAATAAAATCTATTTCTCATTATATATATATAGTATGTGACATTGGTCCGTGCACAAAAATATTATCAATTAAGAGTACTTTTATGATACAATGAATACTCATAGTTAACATCTAGAAGAATTGACATGAAAATATGATTTTTGAAATCAAATTGATGTTTTTAATATCACACAATTAGATTGAAGTGTGATAACATTTTTAGAAATTTAGATTTTAAAAGAAAAAAAAAAACATATACTTTATATCTAAACATACACGATACATATTCTAAAAATATTAATATTAGTATTATAAATGAAATTATTTACCATGATTTATCTTTGTATTTCAACAAAACTTAAAAAAAATGTATATTAAATAATAAACTGAATACTTTTAGAATGTATAATAAATATTCAGTATAATCATGCAAAAGAACTAATAATGAGAAGATACTACAAATATGATTAGCATATAACAGTCATTGTAATATGCAGACGATGGATGGATTGGGCATGCCTCTGAAGATTATTCCTGCTGCTATCATGCTGCAATGCATTATTGTTTTGCAGTTGAACATGGCCAATAAGGTTAGAGAAGAAGAGAATAAGAGATTTTTGGTATGGAAGAAAGGTATTAGAGATATGGTCCCAAGCGGAGAAGAACGGAAGCTACTATAACACACTGACATTTTGGCTAATACTGCTGTCTAATTGGCGAATGAAAACATACTGACTTTATGGCTAATACTGCTAGCTAATTGGTGAGCATGTTTCTGAGTACACAACTCAACATTCTCCTATCAATTGTAACGTGCATCAGAAGTGAAAGTTATCTGGTTTGGATGGCTCTATTTCTTTCTCATAATTTTCATGCTTTTTTTAAGGATATACTATCTGAATTTCTTGTATCCCTCTCAACCAATGAAAAATAAGGTATTGATTTATATTCTAATGATATTGGACTAGACCTAATTTAAAAGTTTTTTTATATATTTGGTATAAAAATATAATAGGATTAAATTTATTTACATTTTACTAGATATCATATAAAATTATAACATATTTATTTTAAACATAAAATATCGAGTACTGAGTATTTTATGAATTAATTAATATCCGTTGAACTAGATGGTTTATAACTATTTTTTATTGACAAATGATAATTAATGACCCACAATTTTATATTTGTAAATTTCTCTTGAGATTTCTCATTAGAAAAAATATGTCTAACTCACGTCTGAACCTAAAGTAAAAATTCTAGGATATTTTCTAGAAACTTTTGCTCTCATTTTAACCCATTTAATAAATTATTTAAAATTATCCTAAGGGTCAACCTAGGAACTATTTCTTTCGTGGATTGATAACAAGATAATAAATCACTAGCTATACCTACTTAAAGTAAGGTCCATAGTTTGTTCCAAACCAACTTTTTTTTTGTCTTATAAAGGGAATGATTCCTCTTAAAAAAAATTTCTCAATTAAATCTTTAAATAGTTTGTGTTATGATTGAAGAGGCTGATTTGCCGCCGGTTACTATGCAGTGCATAGTAACCCAATCAATCGTGGCCGTCCATTCCTAATCAAGTTACTATGTTGCATAGTAAATGAATCATAGCCATTCATTCCTTTTCATGTAATAGTAAATCTTTTACTATAAATAGGGCTATGATTTCATAAGTTTTTGATATCCAGAAACCAATAAGAATTTCATATTCTTTCTCTCTATAGCTTTTTCTCTTCTTTTCTTATATTCTCTCTTTTATATAGCTTTAGTTTTACTATAGCTTCGACTATAACTTTGATATTATAACACGTTATCAGCACGAGTTTGCTCGTAAT
>JASCZI010181963.1:0-19362 GCA_036250425.1 Stylosanthes scabra
CCATTGAATTCAGATGGATTTCAACATCAAGTATCCATGATAGAAAATTATTACCAGATATATTTAGGGGTACAAATTCGAGACGAGAAAGATTAGACATGATAAATGTTACTTCAAAGTAACATTTATCTACTCATGATTATGAAAAATGATTTGTAGTTTTAATTCATCTTTTAACTATATTTAATTTTTTTACTCTTTAAATACGGAGAAGATCATTTAGAATATATAATAAATTAGGGCTCATTTGCACTACTTTATTCTTGTATATATTGAACTATCACATTTCTCTTTTAATTTGGTGAGATTATTGTTTTTTGATATTAGTATGCTCAAACTATTTTCTTTCTTTATTATCGTTCTAGTCATATCATTTGGTCTAAAATATTTGTTGCTATTATTTTTTATACAAAATTAAGCTAAATATTTATCCTTGAGAACAAAGGTATTAAGTTTGTATACACGTTACGTTTTTAGTAATTATTTTTGTGGCAAATTATTCGTATATACGTAACTTTTTTTGTTTTGCATATAATTTTTTTCAAAATACCGACATTCTCTGATCTCTCTTCTTATAACTCCTTCATAATACAAGAAAATAAATTTTATCAAAAAACTGAGAAGATTAACTTCAATAACTTAGTTGGCAATAATTATTTTTGTTAAATCATAAAACCTTTTATATAAATATTAAGTCTTACAATTAAATGGGAATAAATTAGAAAAACCATTCTTTAAATTAGTCAATACTTTTTAATATCATTCTCTAAATACTCTCTAAAAATAATAAATTACGTATTAGGTTGAATATAAAATATTTTTAAGAATTCTTGATTCTATGTGTGTTACATATAATTCAAAAACCACTCGTGTGGATTGTTAATAAATAATGCATGCTTGCATTTAGGGTATTTGTGCATTCATTGGTTTTTTTTTTTTTTATTTAAATAACGCATGCTTGCATTTTTTTTTTTTTTTAAATAACGCATGCTTGCATTTAGGGTATTGGTGCCGGATGTGTTTATAATAACATGGAATTTATCATTAGTTATGTTTTGTTTTTTCAATTATAAAGAACTAGGAGTTATTAATTCTCATATATGGAATTTATAATTTTTTAACTACAATTAGTAAATCACGATTTGTGTTATTTGAATATTTGCATAACTAAAAAAGTTGAAAACATCCTATAGCCCTCATATTTCAATTTCAAATCAACCCTAACAATTGATTTGAGGAAAATGAAAAACGATTACTAACGATTTGGAAACCAATCTAGATTTTGAAATTTTTTACACATAAGTCATCATTAGCGGTGTAAATGAGATATGCGTAAAACCATTTTGATTGTATTGCCAATGAGATAAGTAATGAAAGGAAAAATATAATTTTTTCTAAGCGCATGTATATTCATAAATATTGAATTTTTTAATTTATTTAAATAAAAAACCAATATGTTTGTGCAAAATAACATGAAAGAAGAAGAAAATATTCAAATAATGCACTGTAAAAGATAGAGTTAAAATTTAAATTAGCCTATGAAGTTTGAGCTCCAATTCAAATTGGCCTTTGAAATTTAAAGTTATTCAATCTTTAATTTTTGCAAACGTAATTTAAGTTAGTCTTGAGTTTCATTTAAATGATATGATTGAGATATAACACAATGTTATTTTTATTATTGTAGGGTCATAGGAGCATTGAATGCGAAAATAAGAAGAGTATAAAGAGGTAATGTATTTGAGGGTAATGGAGGGACAATTTATCATGAGCTTCAAATGACGTTGTTTTGCTCTTATTACTCCACAATAGCAAAAACAACATTTTCTCATATATCTATCTATCATGTCATTCAACAATTTACCTAGTCGAAATGTAAATACAAATGAGACTGAGGGCCAAATTGAGTTGTGTTTGCAAAAGTCGGGAATCATTTTGAGTAATTATAAATTTTAGGGGCCAATTTAAGTTTTAACTCGTGAAAGTTATTTTTACAACATTTAAAATAAGAGCATCTCCAATTGAGCCATTTTGGAGTATCAATTTTTTTTAAAAATACAAATGAATTGAACTCATATTGTGTTATGCATTGAAAAGGAGAGAAAAAGTGATATCGATATCAATAAGCTAATATCGTATTACTTTAAAGGAAGACCATAAGACATTTGGAGGAGCTCACTAAATGTAGGTTAATCAAAAGTATTATGTGGGATTCAAAAATTGATATTAAATTAAAATTAAGCATTGAAGTTGTTATCTCAAATATCATATTGAATGATATATGATCCCATAAATACTGACGTTACATTGTATAAGACTCAAATTAATATTAAATTAATACCATGCATTAGAAATGCTCTAAAGTTCAAGTATGCCTACAAATAGGCATGGTTTTCTTCAAGGTTTTAATTACCGGGACTGAGAGAGAAATAGCTAATACGTACTTAAATTCTCTGCGAGATTAATTATCTTTAATTAAGAGAAAATATGGAGTGTGAGTGTGAGTTATTTCCAAATAGTATTGGATATACGTTTAGAAAAATATTTGAAAACCTAACTCATAAATTTAATTATTTTTTTAATTTCTACACAGAAAATAGTTTTACATTTTATATATTTTTAATAATTTTAAAAAATAATAAGTTTAATTACTCTTGCTAATCCTTATAGTTTCATCAAATTTTTAATTAGGTTTTTATACTTTTTTTTTCTTTTCAATTGAGTCTCTATATCATTTTCAAATTTGTAATTAGGTCTCTATTAACAATAAATGTTAAAAGAAAATATTTATAACATGTGAATTTTCTACTCGTACCTTGCACTTCACATAAGGCTTATACTCACCTAAATATATTTTTCATTTATCTTTTTATCAATATTCTTTAAAAATATTCTCAACTTGTATGAATCAAAGTCGTATTTTTTTGGAAGTTTAAAGTATGTTAAAGAAGATGAAAAATGTTTATTTTATCATTCTAAAATTAAATAGAGAGAAATGTCATTTAGCGAGTTAGCCATTAATTTTTGTGATATCTTCAATTTAGAGATGAAATCTTTCGTTAATTCTAATGTTTTTGTCACGACAGGGACCTAATTCAAAATTTAAAATAATATGAGAATCTAATTGAAAGAAAAAAAAAATATAAGGATCTAATTAAAAATTTTATAAAATTATAAAGACCTAAAAATTAATTTAATCAAAATAATATTTATAATTAAATTTTTTATTTTTTAAATATTAAGTTTATAATTAGAATTATGAGTTAATTCTCTCCGTCATAATTCATAGGTATGTGTACATGTACAGGAAGGCTGATATTTTTTAATATCATTTCTATAATTCTATTGTATTAAAATTATCATGATATTTGAATAAGAAAGAAATCTCACTGAAAAGCAATATATTATTTATTTTTTCACGTTGTTTACCTGCCCGCATTGTTGTTGTTCTTTTTTCTCTAGGCTCTGGATTTATGCTGAAATTATGTACATAAAAAAATAAAATAAAATCAAAATGTTGTATTAAAAACATATATTAACCTCAATCATGAATTCGTGATACTGATATGATACATACACTTATAATAATGGAAAATTATATGAACAAAAGGGACCACGTAAGGAAGAATAAAAAAGGAAAAGAAAAAGAGGGCTCTATTAGTAGATGTTGTAGGTCAACAAAGTAATGTCATAGATTATCCCATCAATTTAGTAGTATTAGAAATGTTTTCTTATTCAAAGGCTGTTCAATAAAATAAAAAATATTAGATGGGCATCGATTCTAATTTATTTTGATCAACATAATTAATAATTTATTTTCAATATATTTAGAATTTAGCTAACATATATCTTAAAGCATATGATAAGTTTGTTATTAATGAAAATTTTTAAATATTTATTTTAATAAATACAAAATAACTTCATTGAAAACTTAAATTTTTTATTTTTTAATAAAAACTTTATTAATTTATAATTTTAATATGAGCTCTTAGGATATAAGTTAGCTAAATTCATATATTTAAGTTGTAATTTAAAGTCATACTTTCAACTAACATTTTTCAGTATTGATAGCACTAACATTTTTCAGTATTGAAAGCTAAATGATGGTTTAAATAATAAAATTAATATGGTGTTATTATGACTAGGACATTTTTTATTAACAAGATTGTTACACAATCCATTCAAATAAAACAAATGGAAGGAAACTAAAAATATAATTAAGAGAATCCCATTATAATTAATGTGCAACTGGAAATATTTTATTGACGACCCTTTGATTAACTAAGTGTATTTGATTTTTTTAAAAAAAATTATTGGTTGCATTTATCATCATTTTCGCTGATGTTGTTTGACTTTTTGTGTTTATGTTAATAACAAGAAGCTTCATAGCACACGCATTTTGATTCTTTATTCCCATTAAAGTAGTGAAAATCTGCTGGGGAAACATCAACATTGTTCTCAAGATATGGAGAAATCTTCGTACTAAGTATTTTTGACAAGGTGATAATAATGATGTGGATTCTGGGATTGTCCATTATTGTGTCTGTTATAGTAATCTATGCATTTCAATGGATTATTATGCTTACAGACCCAAAATTCAGAAATAGATCTTCTCTCCCTCCTGGTTCCATGGGTTTTCCATTCATCGGAGAGACTCTTCAGTTCATGATCCCAAGTTACTCATTGGACATTCACCCTTTCATCACAAGGAGAATCCAGAGGTATGTACTAACTTATACATTTCTCTAATTCGAATCAATTTTTATATATATTTAGGCCATTGAAAAAATATGTGCCATATGTATTAACCGGTGCTCTCAAATGTGAGCCTCCACATGGAGCACAATCAGCTCCCACGCCGCCTGGATGACCCTTACTAAAAAAGGTTTTGATTCTTCACATAAATATTCATAAATACGATCAACGATAGCCTCAGATACTATTTTGTTTGACCATTTTTGGAAGCTCTTAACCAATGGAAAGAATATGGGGAGGAACACCCCAGTCAACTCCAACCTTAAGTGATTAAATTATTAAATTTCTGATTAAATTATTAAATTTTTCATTTCATAAACTCTTTACTTCTCTTTGTCCTCAAAATTTCGAAACTAATTATTATCCCTCGCACTTGAACTTTAACATAAATTATATATATTAACTTTGGGGACTAAAATGATTAAATTAAAACTTTGGAAATCAATTTGAACCGTCAATACAATTTCAAGGACTAATCTAAGTAGTAACCGATAATAACCAAACAATTATTTTCTTGTGAACAGATTCGGCCCCATATTTCGAACCAGTTTATTTGGAAAACCGGTTATAATTTCAACAGACCCTGAATTCAACAATTACTTGATTCAACAAGAAGGTAATTTGGTTGAAAATTATTCGGGTCCTGTTTCTACGATTCTTGGAAAATTTGGTGTATCTGCTAGTGACATACACAAGTATGTTCGAAGCATCACTCTAAATCATACTGGTCCCGAACGAATCAGAGAAAAGTTGATTCCTCAATTTGAAGACATGATTATCAAGACTTTGCATCAATGGTCAACTCAAACATCTGTTGATGTTAAACAATCTATAACAAAGGTATATTGCATGCTTTGCTAGCTTCTTCTGTTATGAAAATAGTTCGGAAAAACTAAATTAAGCTTGATCTTACTACTACTATTATTATTATTATTGTTATTTGTTCTTGTGTGTGGCAGATGAACTTTCATTTCTTTGCAAAGCATTTTTTTGGGTATGATATTGAAAAGTTACCTAGCAATACTGAAAGGATATCAGAAGAATTATTTACAGATTTTACAGACGGGTTCAAGACAATTCCATTAAATATTTATGGAACAACTTACCACAAATGTTTGGAGGTATGTTTGGGTATCATTATTTGATTAAAAAATAATTTTTTATTTTTTATTTTTTTGTGTTTGATAAATTTTTAGTAAAATATCAAAAAAAAAAAAATTTAGTGTACTAGTAAAATAAAAGGATATATATATATATATATATATATATATATATTTTTCAGAAGATATAATTTATATATTTTTAAAAAAAATATTTTTATATTATTATATCCAAACATAACTAATAAATAAAAAAATGTTATATAAAATATCAAAACATAAAATTATTTTTATTTTTGTAAAATATCTTTTAAAATAATAAAGATAACTCCAATTTTTTTTTTTTAAAAGTTCGCCTAAATAAGTTCATATATAGTTTTAGCCTTATAGGATGGTTAAATATTATTAAGGATAAACATTATTAATGATATCATTAATAAATAATTAAACTATATTTTAAACCCCAATATTATTTATATCTTCTTACACTTTTAATCCAAATATTAATTCAATTTAAAATTATATATATCATAAATTACTTTGTCCTAAAATGTTCATCTAATTAACTATTACAAGTTTAAAATATTCTTTTGACTAAGGTTATAAATGACTAATTTTTTTTTTTAAATATTTTGACAAAAACAACTTTTCAGGATTAATTAAAAGAAAGCTAAAATACCCATTTAAGTTAAACATTCTTAAATTGTATTAGAAGCAAAAATTTGAATTTGGCTTTAAAAAGACTAAAATATCCACATAATTTCTTATAAAAATGATGATTTAAAATGCAATTTTTTTATAGTTCGTTTAAAACGTAAATTAAATCTATAGGGACTACTTAACAGAAAAAAGTATTAGGAGTTATTTTGATTTTAATCCCATACTTTAGGAATCAGGAGCGTATTTATCTCAAAAATTAAATATTTATAAATTTTTTTCTTAAACATCCAAATAGAAAAGGTTAAAATGTTAACATGTCTCCTTTGGAATTGAATTCATTCAGGAATGGAAAAAAGCATTTAAAATTGTCAAGAATATGTTGGAAGCAAGGCGCAATTCACCAGAAAAATATCGGGGAGATCTTCTTGACCAAGTAATTGATGACTTGGAGAAGGAAAAACTTATGAATGTTGACCAGAATGTGTTACTTATAATAGGGATATGGTTTGCCACTTGTGCTTCAATATCATCAGCAGTACAATTACTCTTTAAGTTTTTATCGGATGATCCTTCAGTCCTTGAAGAACTCAGAGTATGGAATTATTATGTTTATATATACTAAATATATTTACTACTATAAAGAAGAGTTTCTCACATTAACCATTATTTTTCTGTTTATATTAGGAGGAACATGAGAAAATTCTCAGAAGTAGAGACAAATCAAGCTCTTCATTAACATGGAATGAATACAAATCCATGAAATTTACGCAACAGGTTGTTTACATCCTCGAATAATTTCACCACAAAATTTAAATACATAAATAATCATATCTCTAACATATTTCTCGTATAAAATCTTTTTTAATTTAACTAAATTTTACTATAAAATTTATTTTTTTCCCTCTTCCAATTTTTCCCCTTTTACTGAAATTTTGTTTAATTCAATAAAAATCGAATTTTAAATTTTTCGATTATAGAAGTCCTATTTTATGACATAAAACTATTTTTATCAAAAGTTTAAGGGAATAGGAAAAAACACATTAATAATTATATCTCTAACCATTTTAAACTATAATTCATAATTAAATATTTTTTACTTCTAATTTAATAAAATAAATAAAAAACTTTAATCATTTTTTATTTATCTAAATAATATATATTTTTAATTCCTCGTTAACAAGAGTAATTGTTATGATGCATGCTTCAGGTAATGAACGAGGCCCTTAGGTTCACACTTTTGCTTCCTGGACTAATAAGAATAGCATTAAGAGATATTCACTTAAAAGGTAATAAACTCCTTTTTTCTCTAAATATCCCAAATTTTGTAAGATGATTATATTATTATAATATGTTTAATTTTTATGATTTTACAGAATATATTATTCCTGCTAATTGGATCATCCTGGTCTTTACTCCAAATCTTCATATGAACTCAGAAATATATAAAGATCCACTTACCTTCAATCCATGGCGCTGGAAAGTGTGTATGAAATTTCCATTTCATTTATTTATCTATCTTACTTTCTTAATTAACTTGATCACTAATAAATTTCTCATATCATTTAATGCAATCAAGGATCTTGATTCTCTCACTGTGTCAAAAAATTTCAAACCTTTTGGTGGAGGATTGGGACAGTGTCCAGGAGCTGAGTTAAGTAGAGCTTTCACAGCCACGTTTCTTCATGTTTTGGTCACAAAATATAGGTAACAGTAACACATTAAATAATAATTATTTTCATATGGCATGCTATGATTCATTAAATAATGTTGTTCATATATAAAGCTATATACATGCACAAACATGTAACATATATACCAACTTTATCCTATTTATTATCAGGTGGACAAAAATCAAGGGAGGAAAAGCTGTTCGGAATCCCATTCTGGGATTTAGTGATGGAATTCACATTAAAATCTGGGAGGATGCTGAATAAACTTGCTATATGTGCAACAAGAAGACATCATCAGTATTCTAAGTTAAATAAATAATTATAGGGTTAATAATCAAATTCTCAAAATAACTCTTCTCCAAGTTAAAATTCGAAACATTTTATTTATTATTTTAGTCTTTATAAAATTTAGTAATTAGTCAAATCAGTCATCCACGTTAAGTGTCATATAACACGATGACATATGACAGGTTAGTGTCATATGTTATTGGCATAATATATCAACTAATAATCATTTTGCGACATATGCTACTTAATGTGATACGTTATTATCTAATTGATAGAATGATCGATTTTTCTTATGATTGTAGTTTTCAAGAACTAATAGATTTGTAAAATTTTTTGGTCCATCTTAGCTCATAAGTCCCAATTATTGTAAATCACACATCCCCGACAACGACGCCAAAAATTTGATGCGCTCCCTAAGATTGGTTGAGAATTTTTTTTTTAGAAATCAAGTCATGATAGCGTTGTAAATATAGCTCAACCGGTAGTCGAAGAGTGAACAAATTTAAAAAAAGATGTCACAATGAAAATCAATAAAACCGAGAGTATTTCGTCTCGGGTCGTTCTCCCTTGGACTTATGATCAATACAAAAGACAAAAACTAGTTAGGAAAGTATGAGATTTGAGAGTTTTCAACTATCAACTACCATAACATTATCCTTGTCACCTCTAAACATAGATAATATCCTAGAGTGAACTTCTCACCAATCTTGTCACTTTGATGAGAAGAGTCAATTTGGTTGATTCATAGCCATAAGTCTTAGTTTACTCATTAAGACACTAGACTAAAGTTAATGAACACAAGAATAATCCACCTTAGCTCATAAGTCCCAATCATTATATAATTAATGATAAACTAGCATTAATAACATCTAAATCAACACAAAACACTCTCAATTATCATACAAAGAAGGCTAAGATGATTCAACTGCATTCATGTAGTCAACCCATAACCAAGGAATGAAAATCTACTCCATATCTAAACAAAGCATTTTATCAAACACTTGGTGTGCATAGAAAATAAACATCATGAATCAAGAGAAAATCAACAATCAACAACTACCCACTACTATAGATTAATAGTAAATGTAAAAATGATAATAACAAATACAATCAATTCATGAAAATACTTCAAACATTCATTAATCAAGTAAAACTCACAAGTAACAATAACTAGTTCAAGAACAAGAATAATAAAAATAATTAGAGTAATTATGAAGGGAAATCAATAAGTAACTAGAACAAGTATGGATCCAAGACTAGGGAGCCAACATATTATGGCCAATAGAGAGTCAACACATAATTATGAATGATAACTCATATAAATTTTGGATAATAACTTAATCTTGGATATATGAGTTATGAATGATAAGTCATATAAATTTTCGATGATAATTTAATTATTGGCTCTCTAATGGTTCCCTAACATTGGTTCCCTATCATTGTTCCTAAGAACAATTGGAAGTGAGAATTGAAAGGAGAATTGAAATTAAACTAAAAATCCTAGAGAGAAGTTGGAGTTTCTTTCTCTAAAATATGAACATAAGAACCTAATGAAAAACTAGATAAAAACTTGATTTGATCCCCTTGAGTCACATATGAGTGATTTCCCCTTGTTTGCCTTTTAATTGGACCTCCAAATGCTCCAAAATGGTGTAGAAATTGATCCAAACGAGCTCCTCATTAAGTGTGTCACGTGACTTTTAATGAGGCATGTGTAGCAGGAGTTGCCTGGGCAACCACAGTTGCCAGACAACTGGCAGACAGGATTTTCTTAAGTTGCCTGGATAACTTCCTGTTTCTTTCACTTTTTTTTTTCATTTTTCTTCATAAATTTCCAAAATGCAAGCTTTCCGCAACCTTTATAAGCCATTATTGTCTCCTAAGCCTTCAAACACTTAAACAGACACATCAAAGGTATCGAATGACATGAAAGTGAAATCAAATTGAAAGTTTATAACTCAAAAACATGCATTTTTACGTTTCAAGCATAATTAAGAACGAATTCACAAAGATGCTCATTCACTAGCTATTCATGTGAGTTTATATTGATGAAATCTCTAATTTAAGTACAAAATAAACCATCAATATTCGGTTCATCACAAGCCAATTCTATACTTCATTGCAACTTCACACCCTCTACTATCATTCAAGAGTTGGACTACAGTAAAATAATTTGGGCCTGCATTACACAAAGCACAACATCAAACAACACTTGAGCTTTTACACCCACAATAATAATGTTTAATCATCACCAAAAATATATTTAGTTTCCTAAACTCAACAGTTTCAAAACGACAAACATAAATCCTAGAGATAACCGTATATATTTTTGTACCTAATTAATTATCTTTGGAGTGAATTTTTTTCATTTTGAATATTTCATGGGTACTTTTATCTATCATAAAATCTTTCATATGTACTTTTATTCATTTATTACTCCTACTAAACTCTTCTATTATTTCTTTTTTCTTTTCTTACTCCTCATATTCATGTCATCCTCTAGTTCAAAATCAAAGTCTGTTTATTGCATTATCCCCCATATAATTCACGAGAGATAATATCATTGAAATGTACCGTTACTTCCTCCTCCTTCTTCGTGAAAAATTGTTTTTGGAAATATATATCTATGTTTCTTGATCACTTTCCTTGTAATCTTAGAAAATTCTAGAGGATGATTTTAGAGTGGCTACATTATTCCAGTTAATCTCCAATCTGTAGTTCTCTTTTGGGTTTAGTCCTGCTGCAATACCAAATTGAAAATGCAATAATACTCACGGTCATTTGCTGTACTATAATTTGTGAACCAATAAAATAAGTAAATAACATTTATAAAAGCACATCATTAGCCATGAAAATATCTTTCTCATCCACGATAATAATGGGGCATGAAGTATATGAAGAAGAAGAGGTGAAATCACAACAAAGAATTTATGCAACACCACCGGGAAGGATGCGATGTGTATATGTGTCCTTTGAGGCTTTAAAATCATCTATTTTAGCTTAGTGTGATTTTCTAAGAAAATTTCTAAAATTTTATAAACTCATCTTGTGTCTTTTTTTTTTTTTTTTGGACTTGCATCTTGTGTCTGTTTATGTTTCCAATATTTCTGCTCAAAAGTTTTTTTTTTTTTTCGTATATTATTGTATAGATATTTTTGGAAATTGTCTTCAAAATTGATTAGATTGTTTTTTAGTTTATTTTTTTAATTCAAAGTAAAAATAGATTACTATATCTTAGACTCTTAATACAAACACTTAATTTAGTCTAGACATAAAAAATTTAATTTAAGTTTCAATCGGAGTCTGTATTCTAAATATACTCTTAGATTCTTAGTTAATGGATATAGTGCATGAATGAAATATGTAAAATGTATACCTAATAATTTTGTTCAAAGAATCTTTGAAAAAATGATAAATAAATATCCAATCTTTTAACACGAAAATAATTAAGTATTTTGTCAAATTTAATTATAAAATAAATATGTCTGTAACACTAGTAAATATGAGATACATAGGTTACCCTTTTACAAACGAATCCAAATATTTCCAAGAGGAACTTACGTAGTAGGCGAAAAAAAGTCTCTAAAGTAAAAAACATATTATAAAGCTGTAAAATAATATTTTAATTATTTTTAAATTTATAATTTTTATTATGTTTCATTATCACGACGATCAAATGATTACTCTATGGCTACTTGAATAAACTAAAGAGTTAAATATTAGATTGGTCTATGAAATTTGGGATTTCGATCAAATTGGCTCCTGAAATTCAATTGGAATCAAAATAGTCCCTACTTTTGAAGTCGTGGCTCTAGCTCCCCCTTTTGTTAGATTCCGTCAAAAATTCGATGACATGGCCATTAAGTATTCCATGTTGGACGCCACCTGTTCTGACAGTTGCCTTGTAAGATGTCTGGCCTTTAAATGATGTGGAAAAATTGATTTATGGCTTCAATTTAGCCCTTTTGTGCTTAAAAATACCCTTGTCTAAATCCTAATTTTCAAATTCCATTGTTGTCTTCTTTCCAAGGTTTCTGTGCAATGAAATTGATGCAGAAGATGCAACTGAATATAAATGATGGAATGTTCCTCGATTTTTTAATATAAATGATGAAATAGTTTGAAAAACCAGCAGTACTAAAGTACATAAAGATCTTGAATGAACATCATTTTCGTGGCATGAGGTTTACCTGAACAGGACCTGCATCTATAGCAAACCAGCGAGGCCCCCTCCTACTACTCGATCTGGACCAACTAAAGAGACGCTCATCCCACCGAATCTGCTTTTCGTAACTCCATTCTTAGTAAACATAAAGAAACCAGATAAGGAAAGAATCTCAAATTACCCTTAAAAGAATCAAATAAATGTGAGCTTATTGAATCTATCCACTAAGTTCTCATAATCACAAAACGGTGAAACGAAGAGAGAAGAGAAAAGATCTTTGGAAAGAATCATTTTAACTTCCTTCACGGTGAAACAACATCGTTTTGCACTGTCCTGGTGCGAAGAGAGACTGGCGTCGTTTTAGCAGTGTCCACGGTGTATCCTTAACGGCCACGTCATCGAATTTTTGACGAACCTAACAGACGGACTAACGTGAGTCGCGACTTAAAAAATGGGGGATTATTTTGATTCCAATTGAATTTTGGGGACCAATTTGATCAAAACTCCAAATATAAGGGGCCAATATGACATTTAACTCTTAAAAACATATTTGTAATTACAACTAGCAATGTTTTTTTAACTATGTAGCAACTAGCAACCCAAATTGGTTGGAATTAACTTATTTGTAATTACATTGAAAAATGTTTTTTTTTTTTGAGTAGCGCCCAAGCCAAGCCCGAGAAGAAAAGAAAAGAAAACATCTCCAAAAGAAAACACAACACAGAAGAAGAAAATCAAAATCAAGTAAGCAATGAGTAGCATCGGAACAGGTTACGATCTATCCGTAACTACTTTCTCACCTGATGGCCGCGTCTTCCAGATCGAGTACGCTGCCAAGGCCGTCGACAATAGCGGGTATGCTAAAACCCTTCTCAACTCCCCCGTTCTTTTTATTCATCAAATTCCCTTTCAAGGTTTTTCCCCTAAATGAATGGCTCTCTCAAATCATCCATTTTAGGTCAGGGTTTTGGGGAAAAAGTGACGTAATAAACAATTAGCTCTGGGTTTTAGTTGGTAATTTTTTTATTTTTATGTTCTTTGTTGTTGCAGGACTGTTGTAGGGATCAAATGCAAGGATGGCATTGTGCTGGTAGGTTATTCCGATTGATATTCTTACTCCCTTTTGTTTTTGTGTCTTTTCTAACGAATAGTAAATAATAATCACTTGGTTTTCGTTTTTAGGGCGTGGAGAAACTTATTGCATCGAAAATGATGTTACCGGGTTCTAATCTGAGAATACACTCGGTTCATCGCCACTCTGGCATGGTAATAACTAATAAGTTACTTGCACTTTCAATTTTTATGCTATTTTGCAAATCTTGCTATTATGTTACTCTTTTTTTGTTGTTAACATGGGAATTGAGTGTGAAGAGTGAAAGAAGTCTGGGTAATTTCTATATAAAAAATGTTAGATGATTTTTATGTTCAATTAATTTGAAGTATTAGAATTTCGAAAGTTGTGGAAATCATAGAACTAAGTTATAGTGTTGCGTTGATAGGGATACCTTCATGTTGTTTGTTTTTATTATTATTGTTTTATGGAATGATGTAAGTTGCTTCATTACTGTTGCTTTGATGTTTTTGAACCTTTTCTTATGTATGCATGAATCTTCTTCCAATTTTAGGCTGTGGCAGGGTTAGCAGCTGATGGTAGGCAAATTGTTGCGAGGACTAGGTCTGAAGCAACTAACTATGACAGGTATATTTTATTCTCAGATGCATTTATTTTATGTGTATTGTCTATGACTAAGATTGGGTTGGATGTGTTATTGCTATTGAATGTAAGTGAACTAATTGGAAATCTAAATCACAAAAAAGTGACTAAGCCTTGTTTTGATTTTGATGGCAACCAATATTATTATTCTTTTTATTTCTATATAGTTGGCTTGACTTATTGTCAATGTAGCATTCCCTGAAACTGATCACTAGTATTTCAACTGCTGTCCAAATAATACAGTGATAATTTAGTTTTCTTTGTTGTTCTTACTCTCAGGATTTTAGTGGTAGAATATAATCAAAAGCTAAACTCCTCATTGAGAAAAAAGCTTTTAGTGGACCATTGAAATTTTTGGTTTCGTACCATAAAATATTTGCCATTTCGAACATCTAACAAATTGAAGTTGGTTGCTCTGGATTGAAATGAACCATATCATGCATGGGTTTTCAGTTCTAATGCATTTTCATGCTTTAGATTGAATACATAATTGGATAACTATGGGGTAAGAGAAAATAATCAGAGTAGTGGTGTTGAATGGATTAAGTTTGATGTGCATTTCCTTAAGTATATGTGTGGGTAGTGCCTAGTTAAAAATCAATATCTTTCTGTTACATAATATTCATTCTAGCTCTTTTCACTTTGCAGTGTGTATGGAGAACCAATTCCTGTTAAGGAACTTGCTGAACGTGTGGCTAGTTATGTGCACCTTTGCACACTCTACTGGTGGCTCAGGTTGAGTCAAATGGATTCGCATTACCATTTTAAGCTGAACTTCTTTGTATGTTTACGTCAATAATATCTTTGGTGATTTTACAGACCTTTTGGATGTGGCGTCATACTAGGAGGTTATGACAGAGATGGACCACAATTGTACATGGTTGAACCTTCTGGTGTTTCCTATGTGAGTGAACCGTTTGTTGTGTTGACAACTTCTGAACTTATCTTTAGCAATACCTGAACATTGACATTGAGGTTCCTTTTCATTGCAGTTCCATGCAGTGCTATTGTACTAATTTGTTTTTGTTGCTATGTTCTAGAGATATTTCGGTGCAGCAATTGGGAAAGGCAGGCAGGCTGCAAAAACGTAAGGAAATATATGTTAATCATAATTATTAAATTCCATAATAAATGTAAAATTAATTTTCCTTTTAATTGTTTTTGGTTGGGAGGTTACCCTCCTTTCAGTTTCAATTGTTGGATTCCTCTTGGCTTTTAGGGCATGTTTGGTTGGAGGGTAAATGGTATAGAAAAATATTTTGTGCTGTTTAATAACTACTTCATTGAGTTGTTATTACACAGAATCTTGATTTGTGAACTTCGATAGTAATCTGCTGAAGCTAAGTAATAAAGTGGGAGGATAGACCTTCCTTTTTAATTTTTTTTAAAAAAATTTATGGTAGCTTAAGTGTAAAATTTGTTGGACTGATCAACATACGCTGGAATTTTTTCCATCCTCTTTTTGTACTTTGATGTATACTGTTTAAGTTGAACAAAAACATAAATGCAAGAAAATACTAATGTGAATTAGAATTTTACTCCCTTATGGTTGGAAGATTATTCCCAATGCAGAATCTTTTCAAATGTTATTTGAAGGATTTCTTCTTCCATCTTCAGCCCAACTCCTAAATTCTGAAAATAGTATATTTGTAATTAAATTTAAATTTTTACTAGTTTGCATTGAAAAGATTGATTGGAGAGACACCAAAAAAAAAAATGATTAGAGGGTGTTCGAGTGGCATTTGAAGCATGACCAGTATCATTTTTGCCTTTGTATTTTAAATTCAATCTGGCCTTTGGGCTTAAGTTGAATCAGCCTTTTGGAATGTGGTGGGTGTTACCTATCTTTTTGTTGTCAACTATGAAGGCTTGCTCAGTGTACGAGGATTCTGTCATTGTGCAGCCTTGCAGTCCGGGGAGGGTATAAAATCGAGATGCTTGCATTTGGTTTGTGTGTGGTTGATGATTATTTTGTGTACATGCTGCAATTTAATCTCCATTTCTGTGTGTATATAAGGTGTAAAATATATTATATTTCGGTAAATATGGAAGTTTAGATAGTGCATGGAGCATGAGAGGCTTGAATTTTGTTATTTTTGCAATATTTATTTTACTGTTGATTATAGGTTGGAATTTTTTTCAGCCTTGGATATATTGGGTTCATGTTATAACTTATAACCTTCGAGTATCTCACCTTGTTTTCTTTTTTGATCTTTATCTGATTCAAATTGTTCATGAGATAGCGGACTCATTTTTTATAAGATATTAAATTATCTTGTTAATTATTTTCAGAGAGATTGAGAAGCTAAAGCTTGCGGATATGACTTGCCGTCAAGGGGTTATTGAAGTAGCCAAGATGTAAGTACTGTGATTATTGGATACAATATCTATAATTTGTGCTTAGTTTTTTTATTTGGATGAATTGCCTTCTGTCTCTGTGATCTGTTGTTCATTGATGTGAGCATTTTAGTCCTTCAGCTTTTGTCAAACATTGACAATAATTTTCATTCTTCATTGTGTTGGGACAGAATTGCAATAGAACCAAATTTAGAATGGATAAATTGCATTTCCCCATCAAGAAATTTGAACAAATCGTGATTTATCATGATAATTGCTGGTTTTTTAATAAACAATTTAGCTACAGCTCTAGAAGTCATTTTTTTGTTATTTAAAAAAAGGTTTGGGAACACCCTTGCATCTTTTAGAATCTTGAAGAATCCTACATAACCCTCAGTTGGAAGGAGTAAAATTGAATTTTCCTAACTGCTATTATTCGGAAATTTATCTTTTATATGTATTGAGCTACTGAGATTGCATGCCGTAGAAGTTCCCCCTTTTGCTATGAATTGTTTTAGTTGTCAGTATTGTATTGGATGGTTAGCTTTATAGTGCAGCTTTCTACTCCATAATGAGGGAAGGAGTTATGTTTATTCTAGACATACTATTCTTTCTCCAAGTCAATGTCTTGATATGGATTGTTGTTTACAACCATCTTTGTTATTTATCTTCGCTAAACAGTATTTATGGAGTTCATGATGAGGCAAAGGATAAAGACTTTGAACTTGAAATGAGTTGGGTGTGTGATGAATCAAATCGCCAACATCAAAAGGTAAGGTCCAGCGGTATCTATGCATACTTTGTAACTAGTTGTAATTTTTGGGTTTGATTATTTTGATCTAATGTCTGCTGTTTTCTTCTCAAAGTTCCAATCATGGGTATACTTTTCCAACTCATTCATGTGTATTTTTGTTCACTTACTATGGCTATTGTTGAATTTGATCGCCATCCAACTTTTAGGATCCGTAATTACCATGATCTAACGAATGATAGACTCTTATCTAAACCTGTTGAAAGATTTATAGGTGGATACACTTAGGTTATTAGTACAGACTACAGAGCCTTTTTGTTAGAAAAACACTCTCCTACTACACTACCAAGGGGTAGCTTTTACCCGGTGGGGTTGCTTACATGCCTCTGAATTGATCATGTGCAGGTCCCCGATGACCTTCTAGAAGAAGCTAAGGCAGCAGCCAAAGCTGCTCTGGAAGAAATGGATGCAGATTAGTCAGATTGAAATTTGTCATTTAGTTCTAGAGATGTATTTGATCATTTGGAACTTTTAAAGGCAATGCAATGGCTTCAACTGTTGGATTTTGTATGCTTGAATCTTGATTATTGAACGTCCAGTTCCTAAAAGTGGTTTAGATTCTGGCCTTGGGTTGTTGATTTTATACGTTGCTTGCATGGAATATCCCTGCATATAACATGCCAATTATATTTGCCCCAAGAGCACACGAAATAATGCAACCCTGATACACTAAACCAATCACAATGCAGCTGACACACATTGGGTGAAATACTTGCATTTGATCAGAATATGTCACCTCCATTCCATATCAGAATATGAGCCACTATCAGCTAGTATTAATTAAACTGCTCCTAATACCAAAAAAAAAAAAAAAAATTAAACTGCTCCAATAGGAATTATATCTCCCAGAGCTTGCATGAATTTTAGGGGAAAAATCACAGAGACATTAAGGGAAAACTTCTAGCATAAGGATTACATTGAAACAGCATGATTTGTAAATTCAGATATCACAATAAAAGTAGAAGTTCTTGTCATTTTAACACTCCAAGTCAACAATCGATAATAGCATAAGATACGAAATTAACTGAGAGACTAACTTGATTCATTTAAAATCTTTGAAGGACGAATTTGATTAATTAAATCTTCTTCAAGAATCAATTTGGAGAATGTGGACTTTTAGGAACAAATTTGACTATTAACTAATAATAATTACAATAATTATACACCATCAAGCATTTTAACTAACAAACTCTAACCAAGTTAATTTCATCCATGCACCTTTTTGTTTAATACCGTTACTGTCGTTTTTCTTCTTTTTCAGCTTCAACCATGCCCAACGATGCCTTTCTTCTTCGTTCTTCCCCCTTTCTTCTTCTTTCTTTCGTCACTTTCCTACTCCTTCTTCGTCAATTTCATCCGCTCATACTTCTTCCCTTTTTTCGTTCGATTATTCAATCTACAATGAAAAATTGTAGTTCTAATCAAACAATTTCAACAGAAATTAATGTAACAGTGGAGGAGGAAGAGGAGGAGGATTACGAAGATGGTGGCGGCAAGAACGACAACGGCAGCGGCGGCGGCAACAACAATGGCGACGTAGTAGTAAGAATGTTGATACTCAAATTTGTTCATATTTTTTGTACATATTTTCAATACAAAAATAATAAAAATTTTACATTGTTACAATATTACGAAAAAAGAAGAAGAACTGGTCAGAAGGTCAGCCCAACACTATAAAATCCAAAATCAAAGTTCAAAAACGTTCTATTGGGCTTCAACAAAATTGTTAAATGTCAAATGCTCCGTGACATGTTTTCTTCTATCCTCAATGACAGCCCAATACTCCTCAAAACTCAGAACAAGGCTTAGTTCTTCTACTTAACTTCAACAAAATTGTTAAATGCTCTGTGACGTGTTTCATTGCT
>JASCZI010181964.1:0-29505 GCA_036250425.1 Stylosanthes scabra
TATATATATATATATATATATATCAAACCTCGACCGTGATCCAACAACCACGGCCCAACACTATGCGGCCCATCACCTCACTCAATAAATCCGCAGGGAATCAAGGTACAATTAATGACGATCCCGTACGAATTTATCCCCCACAATCTCATTCAATAAACTTGTACGGAATCAAATCATATTCATGAAGATTCCCTACAGATTTGTTCCCTAAATAACACGAATCATTACGGATATATAAAGAGGGGATCCACTCCCCTCTCAGGTACGTTTTCTAACCCCTACCCCATTGCTTGCATTAGGAGAACTCCCAAATCTTTATTTGGTGAAGCTCTACTAGTGCACAACTATCTTTCACATAAACCTCCAACCTTCCGTCTTGGCACCTCTGGTTACGCCGGTAGTCCCAAACCCTATCTTCTAAACCCTACCCCATTTCTTGCATTATAGAGATTAAATTAAGTTGATGGAAAAAGGACAAAAATTAGTATTGGAAACTTTAATGTTGAATGAGGGTATTTGAGTAAAAAAATGTTTTTAAAGTTTCAGTCCCAGTCCTCAATCCCCCAGTCTCCACTATTTGGAGGTACTGAAAATACTGAAATTCTGGGAACTGAGACTGAAATTTTAGTTCTAGTCTCTGTTAACCAAACACAATACTGAGTTCCATTCTCCCGGTCTCCAGAAACAAACGCATCCTAAATATATTCGATATATTTTTTTTTTGAAACAATCTTATTTTCAATATAATATTACTCAATACTTCAATAGTCTATTGAATAATAATATGTTGCTCAATAACATTTTGGATTTGAAATAAAAGAACTAGAATATAATTTAGTTTATCATATATTCTCTCATTTCTCTTGATTAGGAAAAATGAATCAATCATTTTTTGTTTGACGTTTGTTAATCCTTTTGTATGCATATTATAATATCAATAATATAGTATATAGCTCCATACATCCCATTTACAACACAGAAAATATAAACATCAGCATAAAAAAATTTACAAAACATATGAATACAACATACGAAAGCATAGAAACAATTACGTATAGTACAAAAATAGTGTAACCTCAAAATAGAAATCAAAATAGAAAAAAAAAAGATAAAAATGGGTGTATGGAGGTGTACAATGGTATACGTAGATTAATTCTTATAATATTATACAGGGTAAAGTATGCTTTTTGTCTCTAACGTTTTCAAAAATTTTTAAAATTATCCTTAATGTTTAATTTGATTCAATTTTATCTCTAACATTTTAAATAATTAAGTTTCAATTTTACCCTTATCGTCAATTTTATAAAAGTCAACTGTTAGTCAACTTTTTGTTTTCCAATTTTATCCTTCATCTTCTTTCCTCTTCTTTTCTCTCTCCATCATTTTCTAAAACTGTCAAATCCCCTCCCTTTTTCTTTCATACCCAGAAGCCTAGAACTTCATTAATTCCATGAACAGCATAGGAGAAATCATCAATTTTAAACACAACAAAAACAAAAATACAATACACTATACAGAACGATGTTGTTAGATGGACTATAACCTGGAAGAATGAGTGGGAACTTTAGAAAGAATAGGGGAAATTGACTTGGGGTATGAATTTCATTACTAGACAAGGGGCATTTATTCCAAGAACCTTAGCACCAGGCGTTGTCACTAGGTTTCTTTATTATTGTTTTGTTTTGGACTGGTATTTCATCTCTGATCATGCTTGTTTTTTTCTTGTTTTTGTCTTGGTTGTACTGTTGGATTTCTGATTTCCTGAAGAACACTTTTGAAATATGAAAAAAAAATACAAAACACTGACCCAATCAAAACACAACAACCTAGAGATCCAAAACCAAAGACAACACAAAACAGAAACCAACTAAAATCACCAGGCCTCCACCACCTTGGCTAGCAACTTAGTAATGTTCATCAACAACATTCACAATCACATCATTCAAAAAAAAAAAAAGACATAACACAGATCATCAGGGTGCATATCGTGGTCGTCATTCTCTTCGTTCCGCCTTCCCCTTTTCCTCTATTTTCGCCTCCGCTGTCATTGCCTTGTCCTCTGCGCCCCTCTCTGTGGCTCACCTTCTTCTTTCGCATTTGTCCATGTCTTTGCCTTTGCCATCGCCACTACGTGAAGCAGGACCAGATCCACTGACGCGGAGGAGCACAAACCGGATCGGTATCAGGAACTGAACCGGCTGCGCAGGACCAACGGCGCATGACCATAGGCGATGCCATAATAGCGGTGAAGGAGCAGCAGCGATGCTGGGCTGAGGCAACACAGGGACAGGGAGCGGCGCAGGTGCAACGGCATCGCTGGAGTTTCTGGCTATGGATTTATTACTGCAAGAGCCCAATTGAAAATGGAAACAAGGCAACAGAGAGAAGGAGTTGGTTTGGGTTTAGGGTGATGATGAGAATGAGAGTGGTTTGGAAGGAGACGATGAATTAGGAAGAAGGAACCGGGTGGGTTTGGGTTTTCTGGGTTCATTTTTTAAAAAAAATAAAGATGGTGAATAATATATTTAAGGGGTAAAATTGGAATAAAAAGAGTTGACTAACAGTTGACCATTAAAAATTATCGGCAAGGATAAAATTGAAACTTATCAAAATGTTACGGATAAAATTGAAATAAATTAAACGTTGAGGTATTTTTGAAATTTTTCGAAAACGTTAGGGACAAAAATATACTTTATCCTATTATATATATTAACTTCAGAAAAAAAAATTATACAAACTTTTAACTATTCAAGTACAAAAGATAAAATATAAACAAATTAGAAACATAAATAAAAGTAATTATTCTTAATTCTCATCTAAATATTAAACCAATAGTTTATACCAGTATTTAAGCTTTTCAAGCTCTTAGCTAGTTTTGTATTCTTTTTGTTAAGGTTGGGTAACTTAACGATTGTCCAAAGGACTTTCAATGGGGTGTCGAGTCTCAATGATCAAAATAAGAAGATGTGCCTTCAGTGGACAAGCTTTCCGGCGTAACCGAGAGCTATGGCGGAGAAGGAGGTTGATGTGTGTAAGAATAACCCTATAAGCCCAGAATTAGGATTATGGGATTCTAGGTCAAATATGGGGGGTAGGGTTAGAGAATGCGTACCTTGAGCGGGTGATGCCCCCTGCTTATATAGCTTCGGGTGGTTGAAATCTTCATGAGATCTGTTGAGATCGTATCGTATCTTTCCATATTATGATGATTCATTTTTCCTTGTGGGCCACTCGTTTATGGCCTTATTCCCCAAGGATTGGGCCTTGGGGGCCAGTCCGTAACATTGCCCCCACTTGGGAGCTTGAATGCTTTGGACCAAGCTTGTGAGGTGATTTGTTTTATGTGTTCCGGGCGGTTCGCTGGTTATCCGGCTACTTTGTGTTTGGTGAGGGTTGTCTGACTTCTTTTCTTTCGACAGCCACGTGTCTTTTTTGAAGTTGCTTTATCGAAGAAAATGCTTCACTTTCTTTTTGCTGACATGTCGAGGGGCAATGATGACCTTTCACTGGTTTTTTGAGGGGTTGCGATTTTCAAGATTTCTGAAACCGTCCCATCAATTACTTGCCCCCGGGTTCCCAAAGCATGTTTAAGAAGCCTTTGGGGACTCAAGAGACATATTTCTCGCTCCTCCTCTTTCTTTATACTTTGCCATTGTTTTTGTGAACCTTTTCTCTGGTTTCGCTGCTTTCTCTTGTGGATCTCCGCTTCATCTCAGATATGGTTTCTTTGGCATTTTCTTGCTTTCTTTGTTGGGGTTGGTGCTGTGGCATCTTGGTTTTGGTCTCTGTCTTGTTCCTTCTTCTTCTTTGCTGTCATTTCTCTCTTTTCTTTCTGTTTCTTCTTCTTCTTCTTCTTCTTCTTCTTCTTCTTCTTCTTCTTCTTCTTCTTCTTCTTCTTCTTCTTCTTCTTCTTCTTCTTCTTCTTCTTCTTCTTCTTCTTCTTTGATCGTGGGTTCTGCTTTCCTTTGCAGACTGAGTTGTTTTGAGAAATGGCGAAAAATAAGTCTTGTCAAAACATTCATGTCCTCGTGTCCCTCGTGTGCTTTCTGAGGCCAAGAGGGATTTGTATGGTTAGGTTGACGAGGAGGTTTTTACTCAGCCGTCGATAGTGGAAGCCGATATGCTTCCTGAACTCCACCGTGAAATGCGGTTGACGCTCGATTGAGCGGCTGAGGGGGATTTTGTGCTGGAGGCCGCTGGTCCTTCCGACCGGTTGCCTTTCCAGGCTAAGGAGGATAGGACCCATTTTCTGTGGGTCTATACGGAGTTGTTTACTCGTCTAGGTGTCCGGCTTCCCATTACGGAGTTTCAGAGGGAAGTCCTGTCACGGCGCCGGTGGCGGCCAGTCAGCTCCACCTCAATGGGTGGGGTTTTCTTCGCACCTTTGAGCGGGTGTGCTTGCATTTTGGCTTTCGGCCGTCATGGCGTGTTTTTCTTTACACTTATCCGCTGCATGCTCCTCCTCCCAGAAAGGGTTTTATGTCCTTCCGTGCTCATCAGGGTCGAAAGCTCTTTGACTCTTTCGAAGAGTTCATCCAAGAGTTTAAGTGGCATTACTTCAAGGTTCTGCCTCTCCCTGGTAAGCGGCCTTTCTGGCTGGATGACGAAGGTACACCCTTTTCTTGGGTGTATTGGAACTCTGAAGTGGGGCATTATCGCATTACTGCATTGCATCCCCTAGCGACGCTGGCTTTTGAGTTCCTTCAGTCTCTTCCTGTCGGGTTGGGAAAGAAATCTAACTTCAAGTACCCTTTCCTTGGGATGTTTCTTGGTATTTTCTTGCCTCCCGAGCAGCTTGTTAGAACTGCGCAGTACCTTGTTTGCTTTGGTTTTTATTTTTACCGCTTCTATTTTTGGGGTTTTCTGAGTTGATTCTTGCTATTGTTTAGGTTGGCATAGAGAATGCCTCCGCTGCGAAAGTTGGGTTGGAGAAAGAGCTTGCTGCCACCAAGGACCAAGTGGATATTCTCATGGCTGAGAGGGACTCTGCCTTGGCCGCCCCTCTTCTTACGGCGAAGATTGATTCGCTGACCGAGGAGTTGAGGCTTCCTGAGGGTGGGCACCTTTCTGCCTCGGCTCGCATGAAGGAGGTGGAGGAAAGTGCCAAGGTGCAGGCTGCGGAGCTCGAATCCTGCCGCTCTGCTTTGGAGCAAGAGAAGAAGAAGGTTGAATCTTACTCTCAATCCCTAGAGCAAAAGTAGACGGTGCTGGATGAGGCCGACGCCGCCGCGGGTCATTGGCACGAGGAATAGAAGGTTTTGGCCGAGGAGACTGGGGAAATGGTGCAGGAAACTTTTGACATTCTAATGGATCAGGTTCGCCATCTCAGTCCTACCATTGATTATTTGATGATGACTTTGGACACTCGTTGGGACCCTAAGGCCAAGAGGATTTACAATCCTAAGGCTGAGACCCAAGAACAATCGGAGCCCGCGACGGAAGACCATCCGAAACCCATTGCTAAAGAGCATCCTGAAGTATTGGCGGAGCAGCAGACAGAAGAGACTGTGGGAGGAGAAGGTGGGGGATGCCCCACTTAAATTTGTAATCTTTTGACACTTTGTTTAGTTTTTTTCGGATATTTGTGGTTTGTCTTTTTTGGGTACATTTTGATGTTAATAACACTTTTTTGCTTTTCGATATTACTATCGTCTTTTTGCAAAGCTTTTTCATTTGAATTGCATCTCATCTCATGGGGGATCAGTCCGATGTGAAGCGGCGGAGTTTGCTACATCCGCTTTTAGCGTTGCCCTTTGGGTTATTTTCGCGCTGCTTTCTAATAGGGCTCCCAGGCTCTTTGGCATTTTTCGAAATGCTCGTATTCTTCTGTTGTTTGCATCTTTATAAATGAGGATGTAGAAGGGAAACAAATACTCTTAGAAGTAAGTAGGTGTTTTTATTGAGTTTGACGACCAATGTCACCGGAACGCTTACATGCCTGATGAAGAGAAGAAAGAAGGATTTTGTGATCGGGTTTGTAAAAGGGTACCCTTTCGCGTCCCCTGGTGTTGTGGAAAAAGAAAGAAAGATAATGATAAAAAGGATGGAGATGAGAAAAAGGATGATAAGAAAAACGATGGGGATTCCCTTCTATGGGACAGTTAAGACTGACAGGATTTATAAAATAAGCTCGAGACATGCAAGTATAACAGGAAGTTTCGTTAAAACATTTCCATCCAAAAAACCATTCTTGGGAAAAAATAATAGATGGGAGGAAAAAGAGTACATGCTATTACGTTCAATTACATGTGGTATCTCCTTAGGTTGGATATATGCCAGGTTCTCGGAACCTGGTTACCTTCTATGGTGTTGAGCTTGTAAGCGCCCTTTCCGAGTGCTTCGACCACTCAATCGGGGCCTTCCAAATTTGCTCCTAGTTTTCCTTGGGCTGCATTTTTTCCTCCTATGTCAGCTCGCCGCAGCACTAAGTCGCCTTCTTCTAAGTCTCTTTTCTTGATCTTTTTGTTGTATTTGGCGGCTAGAAGTTTTTTTACCGCTTGCTGCTTTATTATTGCCTCCTCTTTGATCCCGGAGACCAAATCTGCCTCTATTTCCCTACCGCTTTGGTTACCTTCCGAGTCCTAGGCTGATACCCGAGTGGTTTGTTCCGCAATTTCTAAGGGAATCATGGCTTCTGTCCCGTAGGTTAGCCGGAAAGGTTTTGTCCCTGTTGCCGATTGCTCTGAAGTTCTGTAGGCCCACAGTACACTTCCGAGCTCTTCCACCCAGCATCCTTTCTTTTCGTCAAGTCTCTTCTTTAATCCGTTCAGGATTATCTTATTCATGGTCTCGACTTGACCGTTTGCTTGTGGATGTTCCACGGATGAGAATTACTGGTGGATTTGAAATCCTTCTAGGAACTCTTTGAACTTTTTGTCCGTGAATTGCGTCCCATTGTCGGATGTTATAATCCTTGGGATTCCGAACCTAGTGATAATGTTGTTCCACACGAACTTCCTGCATTGGCTTGCAGTGATTGATGCTAGAACCTCGGCTTCCACCCACTTTGTGAAGTAGTCCATTGCTATAATCAGATACTTTACTTGGCCTGGGGCTTTCGGGAAAGGCCTTAGAAGGTCGATTCCCCACTTGTCGAATGGCCAGGAAGCTACTATGGTTGATAGCTCTGTCGCGGGCACTTTTTGTAGCTTCGAGTGCTCTTGGCACCTCTGGCACTTTGCGAAGTACTCCTTGGCGTCCACTTTCATGGTGGGCCAGTATATACCTGCGAGTAATATCATCCACATGAGAGCTTTGGCTCCTTGATGGTGCCCGCAGGCTCCGTCGTGTGATTCTGAGAGAATCGTTTGAGTTCTCTCTTCCTCCACACACTTTAGAAGTAGGGTCGTGATTCCCCTTTTGTATAGCTCTCCGGCTACCAAGGTGTAGTTTACTGTTTCTCTTCTCAGCTTGTTGGCCTCACCCTTGTCTTCGGGGAGGTTCCATGCATGAGGAATCTTATGATGAGATTTCTCCAACTCCTTTTTTCCGATACGAACAGCACGACTTGCACTTCATCTGTAGATGGTATTTCTTTGGTCTCTTGGATAAGAGTGCGGTTTCTCCCACCTGGTTTGGTGTTTGCTAACTTTAACAGAGTATCCGCCCGGTCGTTCTCCTTCTGGGAGATATGCTTTATTTGCACCTTTTGAAAAAGGCTCAGCAATTCTTTCGCTTTTTCTAGGTATTTTGCCATTTGAGGGTCCTTGTTGATTTGGGAAGTGACGATCTGGGAGTCAAATCTGAGTTCTAACTCAGAGACCCCAACTTCCTTTGCTAACTTCAACCTGGCTATGAGCACCTCGTATTCTGCCTGGTTGTTGATTGCTTGACACTGGAATTTTATGGCCATCTCGATGGCTATGTCCACGGGTCCTACGAGCAACACTTCTCCTTCACTACCTTTTGCATTTGACAAACCATCCACATGCAAGATCCATTGGGCATTATCGTCGGCGGTGCATTTGGGGGTGAACTCGGCTACGAAGTCTGCCAGGATTTGTCCTTTGATTGCAATTCTTCCTTCATAAGTTATGTGGTATTCCGACAGCTCGACGGACCAGGCCAACAATCTTCCGGCAAGATCTGGGTTTTGGAGAATTTGCTTCAACGACTAGTCTGTCCTTACCACAATCGAGTGGGCTTGGAAGTACTGCTGAAGTCTTCTGGCGGCCACGGTGAGGGCGAAGGCTAGCTTCTCCAGCTTCTGGTACTTTAGCTCCGCTCCTTGGAGGGTTTTGCTTATAAAGTACACAGGTTCTTGCACCTTGCCTTTTTCGTGATCTAAGGCTTCGGCCACTGCCTCTTCGGTGGTGGCTAAGTAGATTATCAAAGGCTTTCCTTCTTCCGGCTTGACTAGGATTGGTGGCATAGCTAGGTAATCCTTAAAGCTTTGAAAGGCTTTTTCACACTCGTTCTTCCACTTGAATTCTACTCTCTTCTTCATGAGCTTGAACAATGGGGCTGCTTTTATTGCAGAGGCTGAGAGGAATCTTGAGAGTGCTGCCAACCTTCTAGTCAGGCTCTGCACCTCTCTTAGCGATTCCGGCTGCTTCATTGAGATGATAGCCTGGTACTTTTCTGGGTTAGCTTCGATTCCCCAACTGGTTAACATGAAACCGAGGAATTTTTCAGCTTCGACCGCGAAAGTGCACTTTGCTGGGTTGAGCCGCATCTAGTCCACTCGGAGTTTGTTGAAAACTTTCTCTAAGTTTGGGACGAGTTCTTCCTCGGTCCTTGTTTTGACCAGCATGTCATCCACATAGACTTCTAATATGCCCCCTAATAGGTCTTTGAATATCTTGTTCATGAGTCTTTGATAGGTGGAGGCTGCGTTCTTCAGCCCAAATGGCATCACTTTGTAATAAAAGTTTCCAACAGGGGTGATGAAAGCTGTCTTTTCTGCATCTCCTGGATACATCGGGATTTGGTTGTATCCGGAATAAGCGTCGATGAAGGACAGGAATTTGTAACCTGAGCTCTATCCACAAGGCCATCGATGCTCAGTAGTGGATAGGAATCTTTCGGACATGCTTTATTAAGGCTGGTGTAATCCACGCACATTCTCCACTTTCCGTTGCTTTTGGGGACCATCACCACGTTGCTAAGCCAAGTGGGGTATTTTACCTCCCCAATAAACCCTGCATCCAGCAGGTTCTGCACCTGCTGCCTTACTTCTGCTGCTTTTTCTGGGCTCATGTGCCTCAGCCTATGGGCTACCAGCTTGCTTCCGGACAGTATGGATAGTTTGTGGTTGGAAAAGTTTAGGTCGATTCCCCACAGATGGCGCCAATGTTAAGGTCGGGTTACTTAACGATTGTCCAAAGGACTTTGAATGGGGTGCCGAGCCTCAATGATTAAAATAAGAAGATGTGCCTTCGGTGGACAAGCTTCTGGCCTAACCGAAAGCTATGGCAGAGAATGAGGTTGATGTGTGTAAGAATAGCCCTAAAAACCCTAAAAGCCCAGAATTAAGATTATGGATTCTAGGTCAAATATGGAGGGTAGGGTTAGAGAATGCGTACCTTGAGGGGGTGATGCCCCCTGCTTATATAGCTTCGGGTGGTTGAGATCTTCATGAGATCTGTTGAGATTGTATCATATCTTTCCATATTATGATGATTCGGTTTTTCTTGTGGGCTACTCGTTTATGGCCTTATTCCCCAAGGATTGGGCCTTAGGGGCTGGTCCGTAACACTTTTCAAATCATATACCACTTCTAAAAATAGACCGAAATTACTATACCATCAATTTATGTAAAATCCTATGATATAATAATAATAATAATAATAATAATAATAATAATAATAATAATAATAATAATAATAATAATAATAATAATAATAATAATAATAATAATAATAATAAAATCAAAAATACTAGGTAACCAACAAAAATTCAGCCAACATCAGCCAACAACTTAAATTGGATGTTCTATTTCTTTAGGTTTCAAATATTTTGTTTCTATTGTTGGTTGCTTTAAGTTTCGAATGTTCTATTTCTAAAAAATTTATGAATGTTCTATTTCTTTAGGTTATGATGTTCTATAAATAATAGTTATTTTTTGTAGGCTAATTATTGGTTAAAAAAATATTGATTATCAATAATAATAATAATAATAATAATAATAATAATAATAATAATAATAAACACTACTCACAAACACACGTACACTTACAAAGCATTTGGTTAAACAACGAGACATGGACACTGATGGATACAGTGGTATATATCCATTGTTTGTTTACCGAGACACAAAATTTGAAGGTCACGGTGACACATGATTAGCCAAAAAATTTGTGTATTTTGTGTCTCTCCAAATAGTTGAGACACTAATACACAACTAATAAGACACAAATTTTAACAATTTTATCCTTAATTATTTTTTGAAATTCCACATTTAACCCACTCACCCCTCTACCCCTCTTACCCCTTCCTCCTTCATTTTCACTGTCTTTAACTCCCTCACTGTAGCCTTCGTCGCCGCCGCCACGCCACCACCCTCCTCTCTCCGTCTCCTCCTCTTCCATACGCCTATACCACTCTCGGCCACTTTTCTTCTTTCCTTCACCTTCTCTTCCTCTTCGCGTTACTGTAGTTGCCTCCTCCTCCAGATCTGGCCTTCCTCTTTGCACTTCCTCTTTCCTGTTAACATATAATTAAGGTGCTTTTTTTGGTACGTTTACTAATTAAACTGATGCGTTAAATTAAATTAACCAGTAAGAATTTAACACGTAGGATACATTTATCCATGTCAGCATTTAATTTTTTTTTTTTTGGATAAAATTATTATACCAAAGTGTATACTAAAATACACTTATATACTCAAGTTAAAAGTTAAATTTACTCCTCGGAGAAGAACTTGTGAACAATTCGAAAGCTCTTACTAAGAACATGTTACGTTCTTCCCATGAAGTTGAGATTCATGATCAAAGCAATTATGGTTCAAGAAAACCTAGGCAGCGTCGAGACATATGCATGGAGTCATTGAATCTTTTAGATCTCGCGATTGGTGAGGTTGCATTTATTGACTTAATTCTTATAATGGCTATTATCAAGTGGTTGATTTTTAGTGAGATTGAGATCTTTTATTATCAATCTCGATTTTTTGTTTTACCTCTTTAAGTGTTTATTTTTTTAATTTTATTTGTGTGTTATTGGATTTAATATAATGCGACTTTGATTGTTTGAGTTTAGTACAAACGGATATTTTTGTCAATAAGATTAATAAGAATTATTTGGTTTTTTGACAAATATAATTAAAGAGGTAAATTTGACTTTTAATTTGAATACACAAGGATATTTTATTATGCACATTGATATAATAACTTTATAAAAAGATTAAAAATTAAATACTGACGTGGATAAATATATTTTACGTGTCGAATTTTTATTGACTAATTTAATTTAACATACCGATACGTATTAATTTGTAAAAGTATAGGAACAAGCACCTATAATTAAACTAATAATGCTGGTTACTAATAAAATCTCAATAATTCTATTTGCGCACCAAAGTCAGCCACTAAATCAACCACTAGTATATATAATATACATTGAAATATAAAATATAAAAAAGAAAAACACATTTAAATCCCACCGCATGACTCTTTGAAAATATTGTTTTCTCCAATAACGAAAGGGTAAGTAATTTCTTACAAAAGATAGTTACATGCATTATTATGCATATAATACAAAATTAATTACAAATACAATGGACTGGTCAACTTGTCAACTCTTGAATCAGGGAAACAAGCTTCGCGTAAGACGATCCATTCTCCATCAAAGCTACCCTACATTTCTCGCTCATTTCCTTCACCTTACTCCTGATCCCATCAGCACCGTTCATCAAGAACCTTATACCTCTCTCCACTTCTTCCGCCCACACCAGATCCCCACCCGTTCTATAATCCAATCTAAACCCAACCGCTAAACCCAACTCCCTAACCATCTCGAACGCGTTCATTTGTTGTTCCGCGTACAACGGCCACGTGGCAATTGGCACACCATACCACAAGCTCTCCAATATGGAGTTCCAACCACAATGCGACACGAAACCTCCAATCGCCTTGTGACCCAAAACCTTTGCTTGTGGGACCCAACCACTAACTAAACCAATCCCAGCTGTTCGTTCCAAGAACCTATCTGGCAACACATTTTCCAAGTTTTCAAATTCCGTTGGGTCCTCTAATTGCGCTTTCGGAGACTCCCTTAGAGCCCATAAGAATCTAACACCGGCCCGTTCAAGCCCAATTGCAATTTGTTCAACTTGGGTTGCCTTAAGACTTCCCAAGCTACCAAAACAAAGAAGCACCACGGACGCCAGAGGCTGCTGATCCAGCCATTCCATGATAAGCTTGAATTGGGCTGGGTTTGGATTCCATTGGGCCGACCCATTAAGATCAAGAGTCGGCCCAATAGGGTAAACCGGTGGCAAATTAGAATCACAAGAAAGAGATTGAACTGCATGAGGCTCAAGCTCGGGAAACGTATTTACGACAATGCCCTTCGTTTCTCTGTACCTTCTGGCATGTTGTTGAATCCAAGAAAATCCATCGTTCCCCTTCATCACGAAGTTTGGCAAAACGCATCTCGGCAGCGGGTTCTTGAAACTCGGGACGGGAAACTCTTCCTCCGAGTTAAGTGACTCGGCCGAGTCGACTCGGGTAAGGTGAAGCATAAAGCCGAGGAAGCTTGCCGGTGAAGCGAAGAAGAGGTAGCAAGGGATTGCGAGCTCGGCGGCGACGTCGATTATGGTGGTGGAGAACATGTCAACGAACAAAGCGGCGAGTCGGACCGAGTGGCGAGTTGAATCGGTTGACTCAGTTGGGGCGAGTTGAAGGAGCGCGTCCCTAATGTTGGTGGTGTGTTTCTGGATGAGGAGGGAGAGGAATCCGACGGAGGATTGGTAGTGATCGGGTGCGGGAGGGTCTACGGTGGGGAGGAGAAGGAATCTGATGTTGGTGGGTGACGTGGAAGCGAGGGATTGGGCGTAGGTGTTGATGAGTGGTCGCTGTGGCATGGTTATGATGAGAACGGTTGCAGAGAATTGAGGGTGGTGTTTGGTTAGGAGGTTAGCAAACTCGACAATCGGAATAAGGTTTCCCATGGCTGGTGTAGATACGAAGACTAGCTCCAATCTGGTCATGATTGATGATGAACTGAATTGACGGGCTGACGGAACTTCTGGTGTAAGAGACGGATGATAATGGACGAGTTGTTGGATGCTGGCTGGGTAACTGGGTATCGTATCATTGGACAAAAACTCTAAAGAAAGCATTAGAGAAGGTTTCCTAGCTAATATTGCAAGACCAATATTCAAGATTATACATTACTTTTGTTCATTAATCTTCTAACACTTTTAATCAACACTTTAATATTATACTTTAATTAATATTTTTTAATTCTTTTGACTTTAATTTTGATTTATATTTCAGTAAAAGCACATTTGAAATAGTTTTGAATCATTTAAGCATTTTATTTTTATTTTTTAATGAATTGATCATTAATATAGTATTAATTTCCTAACATAATTGTTGAATATAACATTAGTAGGTGTTCGCACCGGCGCAAGTGACGTGATGAAGGCCCAGCCCATTTAGACCTCCTAAGCGGCTCGACTTGTTTGGACGCATGACGACCTGGCCAACCTGCGGGATCGTGCTCTCGACTTGGATGCGGGACGACCTCCACGACCCGACGAGCTGCTGGCGACACGGGGTTACACGTCAGGGGGAGCGGTTACTCCCACTAAGGGGCAGTTTCCACTCACGTCCTCAAAAACCGCCCATGGTGGGAACTAATTGGTAACCACTGGTAAGTCTTCTATTAAATATGGCAACAATGTCAGGGAAAAAGGTATCAAACACTTACACATTTACCTACATCTATCTACTATCTGCTAAAACTCCAACTGACTTAGGCATCGGAGTGCCTTGCAGGTACACGCCCCCTCCGATCTTGAAGAAAGAGGTCGATCACCGTTCTTAGCCTACCAAGGAGTCGGACTTCAAGGTCCGTAACGCAATATTGGCGCCGTTGCCGGGGAACCTGAAGCGTCGACCACTTTGATGGCGGAACCACTAGTTAACCACCGACAATCTCCTCCCAGGATGGACGAACGTACGGCCTCCAATTCTGTCTCCAACAACAGGCGTAACAATCGGAACCGAGCCATGTCTTCCCGTCGCCGTTCTCCTCGACGACCAGTGTCTCCGATCCCATCTCCACGACGTGCAGTCACCCAAATCCCCTCACCCCGTCGTATAGCTTCTCAGATCCACATTCCCCCAAGACACAGAGAACCTCGAAGCGCTTACGATATCATGGGCATAGTTACGGGGCAACACGACCGTTTGGACCGACTTGAAAGTAACTACGCATGGCAGAGAGAAGTTGAGCAGGAACTCCGTCAAGAGCAAGCTTGGAGGAAGGAGACGGATGAGAAGTTGAGACGAATGGAGGTGGAGATGAGAAAGAAGGAAGTTAGCAAGTCAAAATCCCATCGTTCCGACTTGTTGTTCACCACAGGAGACCCCTTTTCCGAAGAAATTATGCAAGCCAAAGTTCCGAAGAACTTCAAGTGTCCTGAGATGGCCCTTTATGATGGGTCCACGGACCCAAGGCATCATCTCAGCAACTTTCGAAGCCGTATGTATCTGGCCGGGGCCTCAGACGCCACACGCTGTAAGGTTTTTCCTACTACTCTAACCAAAGCTGCACAACATTGGTTCGACAATCTCCCGAAAAGGTCAATTACCTGCTTTGACGACTTAGCTAGGGGATTTCTTACTCACTTCTCAACTCAAAAGGAGAAGTCGAAACAAGCTCCAAGTTTGTTAGGCGTAAAACAGGGAAACGGTGAGAGCCTGAGATCTTACATGGAGCGCTTCAACAAAGCTTGTCTAGAGATCATCAACCTACCCACCGAAGCTGCCGTGATGGGACTTGTGAATGGACTTCGAGATGGTCCGTTCTCCCAATCTGTGTCTAAGAAGCATCCGACCTCTATCGCCGAGATACAGGAACGGGCCGAGAAGTATATCAACATGGAGGAAGCAACTCGACTTCGGCAGTCAGGCCCATCCCGAGAACCCGATGTCGGAAAGAGCAAGGATGTAAGGAGAGAACCGGGATCCGATCACTTCAAAGTTCGGAAGTACCATTCATTCACCCCATTGCGGACCTCATTAGTGGAGGTATACCGAGATATCTGTAATGTGGAGAAAATACCAGCACCCAGGCCGATTCGAAGTAGGTCGACAGGAAACAAGTCGGATTATTGTGAGTACCATCGTTTGTATGGACACCACACCAACAATTGTTACGACTTGAAGAATGTGATTGAACAGCTCGCTAGAGAGGGCAGGTTGGAGAGATATTTAGAAGTACGGAAGTCCGACCTGTCCGAGAAGAGAAGAAAGGAGAGCAAGTCAGAAGACCGAGGTCGGAGTGGCAATAAACCTCCGGAGAGAGACATATATACCATCTCGGGTGGTTTCTCCGCCGGAGGACTTACGAAGTCCTCCAGAAAGCGACATTTAAAAGAGGTTTACCACGTCGGCACCGGAGAAGACTCTGTGAAGTTACCCGAGATTGTCTTCACTTCGGAAGATGCGAAAGGTGTCAGGGAAGACCATGACGACCCCGTGGTGATTACTATGACCCTTGCCAATGCCAACCTCCACCGAACCCTGGTTGACCAAGGAAGCTCGGCCAACATATTGTTCAAGCCTGCTTTCTAGAAGCTTGGCTTGGGAGAGTTTGAATTGAAAGCATATCCAGATGTTCTTTTCGGTCTGGGCGGCGAACCGATTAAAGCAATGGGGTATGTAACTCTATACACCACCTTCGGGCGGGGAAACCTGAGCAAGACCCTAACAGTGAACTACATAGTGATTGATACTCCATAATCCTACAACACCTTGATTGGAAGGAGAACACTCAACAGGTTGGGAGCCATGGTGTCCACCCCACATCTGTGTATGAAGTTCCCAACTCGGCATGGAGTAGCAACCATTAGAGGAGATCAGAATCTGGGGAGAAAGTGCTACAATGAGAGTCTGGTTCAAGGAGACAAGATGGCCAAAGAACAAGTCAGCATGTTGGAATTCGGGAGACCAGAAAGAAGGGATGAGTTGCGACCTCTTCCAGAAGGTCAGCTAGAGGACATCCAAGTCGGAGACACTCCCGACAAGACTACAAAAGTCGAGATGAACTTACCGGCTGACTTAAAAAACAACTTGGTAAACTTACTTAGAGAGAATTCCGACCTCTTTGCATGGAAAGCTTCTGACATGCCGGGAATTGACCCGGAATATATGAGTCACAAGCTGTCTGTATACCCTGGAACTTCACCTGTCCAGCAGAGGAGACGGAAGATGAGTGAAGAAAGAGCTCAAGTGGTTGAGGAGCAAGTCGAAAACCTCTTAGATGCCGGTTTCATATGCGAGATAAAGTACCCGGAGTGGCTTGCAAATGTGGTCCTGGTTAAGAAACAGAACGGGAAGTGGCGGATGTGTGTTGACTATACGGATCTAAATAAAGTATGTCCAAAGGATCTGTATCCACTTCCCAACATCGACACCTTGGTAGATGCATCTTCGGGCTACAGACTTCTTAGTTTCATGGATGCTTACTCCGGCTACAACCAGATTCCCATGTACCCGCCAGACCAGGAGAAGACATCGTTCATAACACCAAAGGCAAACTACTGCTACGTAGTCATGCCATTCGGGCTCAAGAATGCGGGGGCAACTTACCAGAGATTGATGAATAAAGTATTCAAACCCCACTTGGGGGACCTCATGGAGGCATATGTGGACGACATGTTAGTAAAGACCAAGAAGGACGAAGATTTGATTTCCGACTTATCCAAAGTCCTTGCAACCATCAGGTCGCACCACATGAGATTGAACCCCACTAAGTGTGCATTTGCGGTTGGAGCAGGGAAGTTCCTTGGATTTATGCTAACTCAAAGGGGAATAGAAGCAAATCCCGACAAATGTGCAGCAATTCTAAACATGTCGAATCCAACCTCTTTGAGGGAGGTTCAGCAGTTGAATGGTAGGTTGGCTACCTTATCAAGGTTTTTGGCAGGATCCGCACTAAGGTCGCTACCTCTGTTCACCATTCTGAAGAAGGGAAAACAATTCCGCTGGACAGAAGAGTGTGAAGCAGCTTTCCAACATTTTAAAGACTTCCTTGCAACACCCCCAGTTCTATCTCGACCTCTAGAAGGAGAACCTCTCATCTTATACTTGGCGACCTCAGATCGCGCAGTTGCTTCAGCATTGATCCGAGAAGACGAAGAAGGTCAGCATCCCGTCTATTTCACCAGCAAGGTGTTGCAAGGGGCAGAACTCAATTATCAGAAGATCGAAAAAGTGGTACTCGCGTTGGTCTTAGCACCTCGGAGGTTGCGACCCTACTTCCAAGCCCACAAAGTACAAGTGCGAACAAGCCAGCCGATTAAGAATGTTCTCCAGAAAACCGACTTGGCAGGCCGGATAATGCGTTGGGCAATTGAATTAACAGAGTTCGACCTCTCTTATGAGAGCCGGAAAGCTATAAAGGCACAAAGCCTAGCCGACTTCGTCGTCAAGAGCACGGGGTCAACGAGTGACAACTCGGCGACTTGGACGATCTTCGTAGACGGGTCCTCCAACAAGTCGGGGAGTGGTGCAAGGATCATCCTTGAGAATGACCAGCAAACAAGCTTGGAAGTGTCATTAAAGTTCGGGTTCAAAGCAACCAACAACAAAGCCGAGTATGAGGCCGTCCTTGCAGGATTGAAGTTAGCTAAGGAGGCAGGGGCTAGAAAGGTGGTAGTGTATAGTGATTCCCAAGTAGTCACTTCCCAGATTAACAGCGACTTCCAAGCTAAAGACCCGAATCTCAAAAAGTACCTTGAGGCTACACTGCGAATAATGGGGGAGTTTACCGATGTCGAGGTGCAACACATAGCTAGAGAGGAGAACAGCAGGGCCGATGCCCTATCTAAGCTGGCAAGCACCAAGCCGAATGGGTCCCACCGGAGTTTGATACAAGAAAAGCTACATGCTCCTTCGATAGCTCAGTAAGATTCAGAGCACGAGGTGCTGGCTATTTCGGGGCAAGAGCTGGGTTGGATGTCAGAGATCGTCAGCTACCTCAAGTTCGATGAAGTTCCGAGTAATGATAAAGAAGCAAGAGACCTGATCAAGAAAGTATAACAGTATACACTGGTGGGAGGAATCCTGTACAAACGGGGCATCTCGACCCCGTTGTTGAAGTGCGTCCCGACCTCCAAAGTGGCTACGTTCTAGAAGAAGTGCACGCTGGAATATGTGGGAATCATCTTGGAGCTCGGTCCTTAGCCAAAAAGGTTTTCCGAGCAGGTTTCTTCTGGCCGACTTTGCAGAAAGATGCAACCACTTATGTACAGAGATGCCCACCCTGTCAAGCTCATGCCAACTTCCATGTAGCTCCGCCTGAAGAACTTATAAATGTGACTTCCCCTTGGCCCTTTGCCAAGTGGGGTTTCGATCTCCTCGGGCCCTTTCCCCAAGCTCCAGGACAGCTAAAGTTTCTTATCGTAGGCATTGACTACTTCACAAAATGGATTGAGGCAGACCCATTATCTTCCATCACTGCTAGGCAAAGCAAAAAGTTCCTATGGAAGAATGTGGTAACTCGGTTTGGTATTCCTCACTCCATAGTCACTGATAATGGAACTCAATTCACTGATTCTACATTCCGAAAGCTCGCTGCCGACTTGAAGATCAAGCACCAATACACCTCTGTCGAGCACCCACAAGCAAACGGTCAGACGGAGGCCGCGAATAAGGTAATTTTGAGAGGCTTGAAAAGAAGGTTGGACGAGGCCAAAGGAGCTTGGGCAGAACAACTACCACACGTGCTGTGGGCATATAGAACGACACCTCAGACAACTACGGGTGAAACTCCCTTCAGATTGGCTTATGGAATGGAAGCAATGATCCCTATAGAGCTCGAATTCGAAAGCCCGAGGGTCACCTTCTATTGTGAAGTCGACAACGCTGAGGTATGTCGAACAGAACTCGACCTCGCAACCGAGGTCCGAGAAGTAGCTCGGCTACGAGAAGTCGCTCTCAAGGAAAGGGTCGCGGCAAGGTACAACAAGAAAGTCATAAGGAGGTCTTTTGGTAAGGACGAGTTGATACTATTAAGGAACGACATAGGGCCCCCAAAGCCAGGGGAGGGAAAGCTCGCAGCAAACTGGAAGGGACCATTCCGAGTTGTTGAAGTTCTAGGAAAAGGCTACTACAAGATTTCAACTCTGTAGGGAACCGACTTGCCTAGGTCATGGCACGCTTGCAATATGAAGAAGTACTACTCTTAAATAATTACATCTTCACTCCCTGGTGTACTCTTTTTCCCGACTTCTTGGTTTTTCCCATTGGGTTTTCCGGAAGGGGGTTTTAATGAGGCACCATAGTGTGGATTAGTATTTATATGTCAAAGTGTTATCCACTTGCTTCTGTACATACTCAACATCCTACTCCTATGAGAATATTTCCACATTCGTCTTCTTTATCTACACAAACATCTCAATTTTACTTTGTTTTCGTAAAAAACACGCCTACAATAACTTACGATGAGTTTATCCAAATTTCATGCTCGAAAAACCGCAAAACGATAAATAAAATCGAAAGCGACGAGGTCCGAAATTGAGATAATTTAAGTAAGGCATTAATTCGTTAAAATTAAAGGGAAATTGTGTTCAAACACAACCACAAAAAACCCTTCAAGGGGAAAATGAAATATAAAAAATTCATGTCCATAAAATAAGGCAAAAAAAAAAAAAGTTCATGAGACCCACATAGGTGTTCGACTCAAATCCCATGACAAGGGGGAGTTGGAGGAGGATCTGACATGGCAGGGTGAGCTTCTGGGGAACCTTCAGCATTTGGAACTTGTTCGCTACCCTTTGCAACAGTCGACTCAGGGATCGGTTCTTCCTCGGGGACTGGTTCCGGACGTACTATCACTCCTTCGACAACCTTGTTGTCAGGTCCAATCAGGCTCACGTCGAAGTCGGGCAGTAGCGCTCGAATCTGATCTTTCAAGTTTTCTGCGACCTCTTCAGCAAGTAACATAGCATCATTTGAGAATTTGTCGCAAAGTTCCTGTGCATCCTGCAACTCGACCTCGAGTTTCTTTTGGTTCTCAATCTTTAATTTGAATTCGCTATACAACTTCCGATACTTCTCGTCGCACTCCGACCTCTCTTTCTCCGACTTCTTCAAGGCTTCTCTGACGGCTTCGAGGTCTTGGGCTTCTACAGCCAAACGAGCCTCCAACTTGCTCACCTTGGAGGACAACTCAAATTTCTCCCCTTCAATTACCTTCTTTTCAGTCTCCGCCGCCTTCACCCGAAGTCGAAGCTGCTCTACCTCTCCCTCAGGGACCAAAACCGACCCCCTAACTTTGTTCTGAGCAGCTTGACATATGGCTGCCGCTTTAATACAGTTGCGAGTAACGAAGTCAAGATTCTTGAGGAAGTTTTCCCCATCCATAGGAATCTTGTTGTTACCCCCAACAAGATATTCTTGAGCGAAACCGACGTGGTCGAATTCCTTGCTATTGATGTAGCCGTATTTGGGCTCTGGATTCTTCTGTTTCCGAGCTTGTTGGAGTTCTTTATTTCTATTGTCGATCTCTTGGGCGCTCACAATAGAGGGGGAAGGGGTAGCACTGGTATCCCGAGCCGAGCTCGAGTCGGGAGCAACTGAGGAAGTCGAGGGAACGACTTCAGGGGAAATGGCCTTGCTCTCCTCCAAGGTAGAATCACCAGTAATCGCGGTCTTCTTCGATTTGTTAAGCAAGTGTGCTTTGAAGCGATCATAAACGTTCGACTTGCCCGACATTATCCCTGCACGACGAAATGAAACAAATGATCAGAAATAAGCGACAAAGCAAAGTAACAAGTATACGAGTTCATAACATGCCTACCGAGGATTTGTTTTTGGATATAACTAGAAGTTTGGGTAAGCAACAGCCGAGTTGTCAAATGGTTATTCTTCTTCCCCCAACACTCACTTAGGGTGTCAACAAGGAGCAATCCGGACTCAATCAAGTCATTTCGCTCGACCTTCGGGATTACCCAATCCTCGTTCCATGACAAAGGAAACTGGAAATCGCCTTCCTCGTTTATCCAGAAGGGATGGGTTCCCGAGAGAGGCACGACTTTGAAGTAAAGGTTCTTGAAATCCCTAACCGACTCTTCATTCATCTCGAAGACCTTACGACCCTGGTGGGCTCGAAGGAAAAACCATTGTTGTTTGTCCTTGCTAAAGGGTTTGGTCAACTTGAAAAGGTAGAGGAAGACATTCAAAGAAGTCGGGCAGCCGAGTTCCCGACATATGACTTCAAAGGCTCTAACGAAGCCCCAGGAATTGGGATGGATTTGTGAAGGGGCGACTTCGAATTCACTCAACACCTCGATTTGAAACTCAGTAAATGGAACCCGAACGCCTATCTTAGTAAAGATGGACTCGTAAACAAATATACAGCTGATATCCAACGGATGGACATAGCAAGCTCATTCCTCAGAGCTCGGGGCAGTCACTTGGTATTTTACCCTTTCGGTACCATCAACACAAAATTCGTGATGATCACAAAAATACTTGACGAACTCATCGTCAACGATAGACTTGGCTCCTAACACTGAGGAGTCAATCCACCCGCAACATTTAGGGACTACACGGGGCATAATGTGGGCCACTTTCCTAGCCATGGGAAGGATCACTCAATTGTGCCTACAAAATAACAGAAGGGTGTGTGTGTTGATGAAGAAAGAAACAAAAAGGAAAGCACAGGAAGCTACAGGGAAACAGGACGCAAGGAAGAAAAAAAGGATTAACATCTCTCACTCACAACAACAGTACGTCCAGTTAAGATAGGTAAGGGAGGATTCTCCTTCACATTAAAATACGAAAAATTAAAAAAGATAAAGAAAGCAGCTTGGCTTACCTGGAGGACGAAGGAAGGAGATTGATGCCGCGGAGAAGAAGATCAAGAAACTGGAGGAGAAAGGTTTGGAAAACCAAAGAGTCGGTGAGAGAAAAAGAAGAAAGGATGATGTGAATGACGTGACAGAGTGAATGAGGAAAGAGAAAGGCTACGAGGGGGCACAAGGATCGAGGCACAAAATAAATAAGGAAGGCCCCCAAGAAATTCACGTATTTATGGATTGAGAGATTAGGGTTCCTTTTTCAATTTTCAAAAATCTCGTTTCCCAAGGGATGCGACGCTTCAGAAGAGTCAACAGGAGAGAGAGAGTCACACGAAGCTGACGCGCCTATACGCAGGATTTGTACGGATGCCTCGCGTTGAAGACGACGTCGACTTGTAATGAATATTTGAATTCTTCATAAAATTCCGACTTCAAATAGGGGCAATGTTCGTACCGGCCCAAGTGACGTGATGAAGGCCCAGCCCATTTAAACTTCCTAAGCGGCTCGACTTGTTTGGATGCATGACGACCTGGCCAACCTGCGGGATCGTGCTCTAGACTTGGATGCGGGACGACCTCCACGACCTGACGAGCTGCTGGCGACACGGGGTTACACGTCAGGGGGAGCGGTTACTCCCACTAAGGGGCAGTTTCCACTCACGTCCGCAAAAACCGCCCATGGTGGGAACCAATTGGTAACCACTGGTAAGTCTTCTATTAAATATGGCAACAATGTCAGGGAAAAAGGTATCAAACACTTACCCATTTACCTACATCTATCTATATCTGCTAAAACTCCAACTGACTTAGGCATCGGAGTGCCTTGCAGGTATACCCCCCTCCGATCTTGAAGAAAGAGGTCGATCACCGTTCTTAGCCTACCAAGGAGTCGGACTTCAAGGTCCGTAACGCAACAGTAGGAAAATTGATTACTCCACTTTTCTTAATTTTTTTTTTTTTGGACGTGCCAACTATTTCAATTCTTATTTTTTATTTAAAATATGCATAATAATAATATCTCACTATTCATATTTTGAGAATTAACCATAACTAAAATGGCATATTTTTCCTTTTTATTATTTTTTTTTTACAATAAAATCACCACACATCATGCCTTGATGAATCCAAAAAATGTTAATAGGGGGAAATTATATGTTATATGAAGGTTTCACATATACTCCGTACGAAACAGTAACTGCAGAGTTCCAGAGTGTAAGACCGTTTAGATTTATAATAAAAAATAAATGTGGGTGGGATTGAATAGTGAGAAGATTTTGTGACAAAGCAGCTATGTTGGTGCACGTAAGGCGTGCAACAGTGTCGTCAAGTGACTTGTTTGTTGGTTGATGATGCCCCCACTAGGTAGGCGCTGCGGAAGTCGTGAAGGAAAGCATCCTGGGTGGAGACTTGGTAGTAAGCCTAAGCTACGCGCTATTGAGATCTCATTGGGTCAAGGTGCAAACAGTAATGGGCCTTCGAGGCATGTATAAATGGGCCAAGTTTTCTTATATTTAGCAATAGTATGTATTATTAATTAATAATGCAAAAAATTATTAAAAATATTTTATACAATTAAGAAAAGACATTATAAAATAAAAAAACCTATACATGAATATAAATAAAAATATTAAGATATTTTTATAATATATGTATAAAATATATATTAAATTTTATATGTTATTTGATGTTTATTGTATTTCATATGTGTGTTAATGATCTTAAATTGCTGATTTGCAACTAGATGTTATAGTATATGTATGATTTAATAAAAATATAAAATATGTTAAGTAATATAAATTAAAATTTAGTTATTTTATATTTCATTTGCAATAATAAAAAATAACATAAATTATTTCTGGATATAATAAAAATTATACTCCATAATTATTAATTAATTTTACTAAATAGAAGATATTAATAGTTTTTATGCATTAATATTGTTGTATTTATTTAAAATATATTTAATACAAATAGAAATTAAATATACTTATTTACTTATATACTAATATGTTCTATATTTATTTCAATATATGTTTTTGTAATATGGTAAAAGATAATAGAAAATAGAAAAAAAATAGTAAAGACTAAAAAGGAAGAAAAATATATGTATTAATATATATATTTTTTGGTGTTGTATTAATATGTATATATTTATGCAGTAAATGTGTATAAAACAGCAATATATATATAATGAGTGAGGGAATGAAACAGCGCGGAAAATAAGTTGTTGAAAGCGATCAGGCGGTGAAGAGCTTACGGTGTAAGTCCATTATGCAACGTATGAGGTGAGATAAGCCACACCACTCAAGCTGTACTTTTTCGTAATCTCATCCTTTTCTTCTAGGATACAATTGTATTTCAAACCCTCTCTAAACGACAAATCTCTTACCAGCCACCGATTCGTACAATGGAACTTTATTATTTTTATGAAATATTGTCATTGAACATATTTTGTGACTAAATTTTTTATAATATATTTCTGAACTTTAATAGATAAAAAATGAAATTAAATAAATATTTAATAGGTTAAATTTTATTTTTGGTTGACCCCTTAAATAAAATCCCTAGTTCCGCCAATACTTATATAATATAATAATAATTTCTATGTTTAATTAATTCTATGAGTATCTATAATTTTTATCAAGTTTTTAATTAACTCTTTATAGTTTAAGAGTTTTATAACATTACAACACTTTCATGCTGTACCAACGGCAATTTTCGACAGCCACATCCACACGGTCCCTATCGACGCTATTCGGTGCCATTTGGCGCCATGACGGGCTAATATTACCAACGGCCGAGCCGTCTGTATTTATCGACGACCAAACCGTCTACAAATAAAACGTCGTAATCATAAACGTGCTAGGTAATATTATTGATAGCCTAGCTGTCTGTAATATTACCGACGGATAAGCCGTCGGCGTTACTAACGGTCCAATTTTCAAAATTCCCGCCCACGATATTTTTACCGACGGCTAAGTCGTAGGTAAAATTATTAAATGAAACGCTGCGTTGCGACCGCGTCTGCAAAATAAAATGCGGCCCTTACAGAAGGCCTAGTCGTCGGTAAAAGTAGTAAATTCTGCAAAAACCGCAACGAGACCCCTTCTTCCCCATAACTGAAACGTCTCTCTCTCTTCACTCACTCATTCTCTCTCAGCCGCCATCTCTCTCTCTTTCTCTCTCTCTCTCTGTCTCTCTCTCTCTCTTCGATTTCTCCCTCCTCGGACCTCCGTTCGGAGTTCCGTCACCGCCATCTCGCTCGGGGTAAGTCCCTCTTCCATTTAATCGGTTTACTTTTTTCGTTTTTGTGCATTTTTTCTGATCCTTTTCGATGCCCTTTTTTTGGTACGTAATGTGTTTGTTGAATGTTGAATTTTTTTTATTTCAGAATTACAGGTTCATCACTGCTGCTGGTGGGTGGGGATCGTCCGAGATTGTGTAGTTTCGGCGTTGCCTATATTTATCCCGACACTACGGTTGGTAACCTATTCACTTTAGGTAGCATTATTGGACCTTTAAATTGGAATTGTGATTAAATTATTAGGTAACATAAATAATTAAGTGGAAGAATTTTATTGCATGTTTAGGATAGAGACTTGAACACCCAAGATAGAATTGTAGAATGAGAGAGTAGAATGAATTTGTGTGGGGGCGTAGAGATCCTTCTGGTTTATTTGCTATGAAGATTGCCTGTGTTTGCTATGTATTTGTTGTGGGGAATAAGGTGGATAGAACAACTAGATTTAAACAACGTAATTGCAAATTGTATGTTGGTTGAAAATAAAATTTTATTTATGAACAAACCTTTAATTCAATGGAGTTTAGAAACATAATTACAGGGGAAATGATGTTGAAAATTTTTAAAAAATTAAAGAAATGATTAAGACGTTAATTAAAGTGGCTTAAATTGGTAATATTATTGCAAATGTAGGAGAAAAACGGTATCACATAATTATGGAGTACTCTCGTGCATGGATGTATGATAGGGTTTATGCAAATAGAGGGGGCTTAAACCATCATTCATAATTGGATTGGACGGTTTCATGCAGTATTGTATGACCTTGGAAGACTACATTGGGTTGGAAAAGATTAGGTGCCCATGTATCAAGTGCAAGTGTATGAAATATAAAAAAATTGATGATGTAAGGATGGATTTGTTGAGGAAGGGTTTTATGCTGGATTATGAAACATGGGTGCAACATGGGGAAGGGAATGATTCAGACTTAACTAGGTTTAGGCTAGGAGGATATAATGCAAGTAACGATGATTCGGCAATGAACAGTTGGAGCGATAACGTACTTAGGTATGAATCCATGGTTGCGGATGCATTCCCCCAATTTGAGCCGATAGAAGAGGATGACGACGGAGAAGAGCAACATGATCCTAATCCCGAGGCAAAAAGGTTTTACCAGCTACTAGAGTCAGTAAGGAAACCGCTATGGGAAGGTTCGATTTTTTCTCAACTCTCAACTGCGACTAGAATGCTAGCAATTAAATCCAAAAATAATTATTCACAACATGCATTTGAACAAGTGTCGGGGCTGGTTAGAGAGGTTGCCGAGGATGCCAGCAGAATCCCTAGAAACTATTATTAAGCCAAAAAAAAAAAAAAACTCACCTCTCAGTTGGGATTGAAAGCGGTCAAAATTGATTGTTGTATCAACGGTTGCATGTTGTACTACTAGGATGACGATCAATTACGCGAATGCAAGTTTTGCAACTCACCTAGCTTTGATCCTAACAAACACACCAAGAACGTTCCTTTTAAAAGAATGCACTATTTGCCACTAATTCCCAGGCTACAACGGTTATTTGCTTCAATGAGCTTGGCTGCTCACATGAGGTGGCATTACGAGAACCATAGAGAGGACGACGTGATGACACACCCTTCTCACGGTCTTCAGTGGAAGCAATTTGATCAAAAATACCCCACCTTTTCAGCCGACCCTAGGAATGTTAGACTAGGTCTTTGCACGGATGGGTTTGCTCCGAATTCTAATTTCAGCATTCCATATTCTTGTTGACCGATCATTGTTACCCCTTACAATCTTCCTTCTAAAATGTGCATGAAAGATCCTTATTTGTTTCTGACGTGTGTCATTCCTGGTCTAGATAATCCCAAATCCAAGATCGACGTGTACCTTCAACCGTTAGTGCATGAACTAAATATTCTATGTAATGAGGGGATTCTAACATATGATGTGTTTACAAAGACCAATTTCAATCTTAGAGCTGCTTTGATATGGACTATAAATGACTTCCCGGTGGTTTCAATCATATGTGAATGATCCGAGAAATGGCGTAACTAATCCCCAAATGCATAACATGGCTTTCGGGTCAAAGTTGGAATATACCAGCTGTACACAGATGAAGATAAATGGAATGAAGTTCCAAACCAGTAATAATTCTAGAGGCCGAACGACGGATAACACGGGGGTTTATCTAAAATGTGACGCCGGGCAAGGTGAATGTGACTGGTACGGTTTCTTGAATGAAGTTCTGGAGCTCGAGTACTTAGGAGAGCCAAAGAACCGGACAATGCTTTTTAGGTGTGAATGATACGATCCAGCTCGGCCTCGTGGGACTCGGACCCACAAGGACTATCAAATAACCAAGTTTAACCACAATAGGCGATATGAACAATTTGACCGATTCATTCTAGCTCAGAATTCACGTCAAGTATATTACATGCAGTATCCTGGAAGCGGAAGATCAAATTGGAGGGTTGTTGTTAAATGCAAACCTCTTGGTTGGATTGAGTCCCAGGAGGTTCTCGCAACGGATGAAGCATATCAGAATGCGGAGGACATCCCCGTAAGAATAATAACTGATACAGAACCTCTTGAGACTCTTAGATCCCTCACCGGTGAAGTGGATATTGTGAACGCCCAATTCCCTAACACTGAAAACCAAGACGAGAGCGAAGTAGAAGAGCCAAATAGCGAAGATAATGAATTTGCTTCCGCTAATTCTATATCTACCCAAGATGATGAGTGAAAGTGAGGTCTCTAACTTAGCAAATGTGTCTGTTCGTTTGTGCTTTTAGTTTATAATGTTTATGTTAATCTTTATATTTTAATTGATGTCTATTGCATTAAAATTATTCATGATATTGATCTTATTTCAGGACACATGACTCGAGGGGACCGTGGTCGGGGTAAGGGGGACCGTGGCAGGGGTACAGGTGGTCGTCGAGGTCGGCCTAGGAAGAGGACCGGCATTCCTCTCGACCTCAGAGATACAGAGGCCGGGACCTCGACCCCACCTATCACCTCGACTTCGGTCATCCCCACATCCTCCCTTTCAGAGGGTTTTCCTGCCATGATGATGATCCCCACTCCTGGATTGAGGGTTCAGTCCTCCGAGACGGCTGGGACCCGTTTGCAGCACCCGACCCCTACACAGACCACTACAGGGAGCGATGAGCCGCCCCCCTCCTGAGCCAGAGCCGATGCCATGGCCCCCAGTTAACAATCCATTGCAGGAGGGGGAGAGGAGGAGGACATCGCCATGGAGGAGGAGCTCGCTCGACAGGCTGGTCGCATCTACCTCCGCTGGGACGGCGGTAACTGGTAATATTTACTTATTATATCAATTATCATCCGTCATTTACATATTTTGTTGCACACTTATTAGAATATTAATATGAATTGTTATGATGCTTCTGAAATAGATGGAATAAAGTATGCAAGGGCATGACCAAGATCACGTGGGTCTTCATGAACTACTACAGGTGGTTCGTGCCCCAATTTAGCTTGGCACCGGATCATGCGGTCCATTTTTTGTAGGACCGCTGGCGGGTAACTTCATATACTTATTATTTGTATTATTCTATTTAATTATCCTTGTATTAAGAATTGTAATACATCACTAGTCTTTGCTCTCAATTTCAGGCATTTTTTCGGCTGCAGCGTGGCTACGAGTTTGCCATCTATCAGTCGTGGCGGATGAGGGCCGCCAAGAGACTCCGCGAGATGATGCACGAGATCCGCAACAAGGGGGCGCCGCACGGATGGATCCGGGATGATCTCTGGCACAGGCTTGTGGAGTTCTGGAGGCAGGAGGACTACAAGAAGCTCAAGCAAACAAACAAGAAGAACCGGGCGTCCGAGACGGGTGGATCACTGTACACCGGGGGATCCACCACGTACAAGGCCACGAGAGAGCGAATGGTACGTTGTTATGGATATTGTACGTATGAACATTGTCATTTTTATTATCATTATGTTTCTATGCTAAACGTTGTCGTTTGCAGGCGTGGAGCTGGGGCGACCACCGAAACAGAGTGAGGTCTTTGCGAGGACCCACACCCGGAAGGAGGATCAGCTGTGGGTCGACAGGCGATTGTAAACCATGTTACAATATGCATGCAAGGTTTTTATGATTAGGTTTTGATGAATGACAACCATTATGGAATTGTGTTAGTCGATAAGCACGTTATATTCAATACTCAAGAGGGGGGGTGAATTGAGTGTTTAAGCAACAATGTTAAATTTTCGCGCGGAAGCTAAATTACTTTGAAA
>JASCZI010181967.1:0-15467 GCA_036250425.1 Stylosanthes scabra
ATATATATATATATATATATATATATATATCCAGATAATTGGCTCCTTTAATTTTTAAGGTACACTACCGCACGCAAAGGCACAAATGGCTATGGCTACATTATTTTAGCGCTAATTTAGACTTTAGAAATCATATTATATACCGCAGCAATTTTAATTTTCTTGATATGTGGGACTTTTTTCCCAATCATATACATATATAAGTTTTCTTTGTCTTTATATAAAATACCAATTATTTCTCAATTGGTTTGATCCAATAAAATTTGAAAGATCTCTTTTAATTAATGACATATCAAGTTAGATGCTAATTAAAATGGCATGTATTATCTCACCTTAGAATGCTACATCATAACCTATCATATATATTAACGTTTAACAAAGGAAACTAACGATAAGATTAAAATAATTAAAGATGTTTTAAATTTTTCTGTATCAAAAGTAAACAAAAAATTTTATAAGGAATAAAATCAAAATCAAAATGCTAGTATTTTATAAGGAGAAAAATTTATTTAAACCAAAAATTAAATATAACAAATAAAAGAGATCCATGAACTTTTCTTAACTTCAAGAAAAATAAGTGTAATTCATCTTTTTTTAAATGTTATTACAGGATTTTTTCTTAATTAATGTACCACCTCTTCTAAAACTTAAATACCAAATTCTTTTGAGATTAATTATCTAAATGTCACTTTTTTATATTACTATAAATAACTATAATTAAAAGGCTAGGTTTAGTTACTATGTTGGATTGTTTGTCAATATAGTTTTATCAAATTTTCAATTAGATTCCTATAATTTTTTTTTTCATTCAATTTGATCCATGTACAATATCCGATCCTTATGGTAACAACAAGTTAAATTTAATGGAATATATATTCTGTCACATAAAAAGAATATTTTGTTACACAAATCCTTAATAATAGATGGAGAATATTTTGTTGTGTAGCAGAATATTTTATTAAATTTAGTTTTTTGTCATGTTAGAGACCTAATTGAAAATTTAGATATTGTATAGAGATCTAATTGAAAAAAATATAAAAATTTAATTAAAAATTTAGTAAAATTATAGAATTTAATATGCTAATTTAACTTAATTAAAAAATAAAATAGTAAATTAATAGTCACCTTAACAAAAGAGTAACATTCAAGTAATTAATTTCAAAAAAGTGATATTGTGATAATAAGTTTTAAAAAGGTGGCACATGCACATTACTAAAAAGCCATGTTATATGCATGGATTATTAAAGTCTTGTAGCAACTCCATTTGGTACTTACTTTCTACCTTTCTTGTAACAAGTGGCTCTGGTTGAATAATCCTAATACTAAAAGGCCATGGATGTCTAATGATATAGTCATGTCTTAGTCTAGCTAGTAGTATTTTCATTGGGACTATCATTTTGTGTTATACCTTAAGAGGGACATGATAAGGGACATATAAGTTCTGTTCCTGTAAAACACTGTACATTATTATTATTGTTGCTATTGTGGTTGTGATTTTTTCATATTCATTTTTAATAGTCTAATATATTGTTAAAATAAAAATGTCATACTATTGTTCTAACTTTTCTTTTTTAACAAAAAGCATAAAAAACTAATAATTTTTAATAGTTAACATTAGTCCATTATTTTTCCTTTACTATAAATTTTTTAAACCCTCATTTTTTTAGAAAGCTTAAGGTTATTTAGAGTTTTAAATTAAATTAGGGTTTTGGAATTTAATATTTAAAATTTAAGGTAAAAAAATAATTTCTAGCCAAAAAAGATTTAGATTTTTTTTCAATCGTTAAGGGAAGCTCTCGATTACTCATCCAGTGGAAGAAAAGGAAGATCCAACAACAACGACAAATCAAACCTAAATACTACATAGCAAGTCACTCTATATACAACACCTCTATAATTCACAATCAAAATCAAAATCAAAGGCAACTCAAAACATAAGACAAAATCCAAAATAGATCTTAGAGACTCCTAAAAAACAAATCCAAACAATACATGCAACTCAAAAGAGCAATACCAAAATACCCTAGCATTACCTAAAGAGTAGATTCCTAATTAAATTCTTTTGCTGCATTAGAGAGTACATCTCAATTGGTTAAATGATCATGGCAATAGAAATTCTGATTGATTAATAATGTTAGGGATTAGGGACCAATCTCCTACATGAAACTATTTGCCCTATGTGTGCCAAAATTTTGAATTTTTTTCTTTTAAAAAGTTCAATAGTATATATGCATAAGTATTTCTCCAATTATCTTGTTAAATTTGACTTTAATTTTTATGAAGATAAAATTATGAGTAATGATAAAAAATCAACGTTAGAGGACTAATAGGGAGCCAATGAGTGCACTACAAGAAAAAGTAGCAGTTGTATCAAAAAAATTTGTTACAAAATATACTAATTTTGTTACTAAAATGATTTTGTAACAAAAAAAAATTGTTACATGAGTTGTTGCAGTGGGTCCCATTACAAAAAGTTTTTGTAAAAAAACAGAAATTATTATAAAAATAAGTAATATTTTGCAACAATTTTTTTTAACACAAAAAATATAATTGGTTACAAAACTGATGACAATTTCTTATTTCATTAATTTTTTGTAACAATTTAAAATTTTTCATATCAAGAAGACTTTGTTACAAAATATTATTTGCTTTTGTAATAATTTTTTTTGTTACACAATCATGATAATGATTTTGTTCATTTTCTTAATATCTGATATATAAATTGATATCTTCAATAATAATTAAAAAAACTTTAAATTATAACAAATAAAATTGAAGTACTACAAAATAATGAAATATATATAGCAATTACATATTCAATTAAATACAACTCTCTCCAACCATTACTGTTATATATTATAAATCTAATTAATAAAATAACTTTATAGAGTTCAAATACACCAATTATTCTTGACTCTTCTCTTCTACTAATTCCCCTGCAAATATAACAAATGAAAAAAAAATGAGAAATAACATATAACATTGTATATCAAATCCAACCATAACAAAGAACAAATCATATTCCAATCATACACAACTGAAACATATAAGTCTACAAGAACATTACAAGAGCTCATAAGTGCTAAGTGATCATATACACTAAAAGTAAAATTAATACAAGTCATCTATATGTCTTTGTTTTAAAACCTCTTTAAAGAGTTTAGTCTAAAATATCTCAAGCTTAAATACTTACCCTTAATAATACCAATCACTTCAAAGTTATTTAATATCTAACTTTATCAAAACTATGTGTCTCAAGCTAATATTTCTATAATTTGTTCACCCCACTCTTAAGCAAAATACACAAGTGACAAAGTATTAGAAATTGAGACAACAAACTAGACTCTAGTGACAAAACAAACCAACCAAACTAAGAATGCATTGAACTGCAATGATGGGAAAATTGGAGTTCAGAATATATAAACTGCAATGATAGAAAAATTGAAATTAAAAGTCCCACATTTTGCCTCTAAATGAAAAACATTCATGATGCTCATCAATCTCCAATTGAAAGATGCACAAAGCAAAGATACATATAAAAAGCAACTTATGGTAATAACTATTGAAGAGGACTTACTCAAAAATTGTAGAACATGTCTCAGTTCCATAAAGATCATCAAGCATGATACCAATTCCCTTAGCAATATAAACAAGGTTAGCTTCAGTCCTCACTCACAGAAAGTTGACTATACTATAAATATTTACTCATTCCATCCAAAAACATGTCATTTTAAAGATTAGGTACATTCATAACTCATCAAATCCGAATACTATATTGTAGAAATTAATGCTTACCTGCCTTTACAATAATAGTTAACCAAACTAATACAGTAATAGTTAAAGCATAATAAGTTAATTACATATATAAGTATAAGCCATCCTCTTCGAACTCAAGGTCCACAATCACTTTAAAATAAATCAAGCACAAGCAATATCATCAGTCATCAATAACTTCCATAATTTCTACAAACTAATCACAAATTAACTCTAATTAGCATCAATTATCACAAAATAACACTTAATAATCAAATAACAAAAAAGAAATTGCAATCCACCCACCAGAGATTTCAACCAAAGTCATCATAATCATTATCACCAATTAGTCACAACCAAATATAATCAATTCCAATAAAATCCTCAAAATTATGTAACCTAGGATTTGAGAAAGATAGAACTTAATTCATTAAATATCCCTTACCTCCAGGGGTTTATTGAGATTGGTGGGGTGAAGTTGTAGTGGTTGTGGAGAGTATGAGCTACCAAATTTTTTATGCGCAAAGCGAATGGAGCAACTGAACAAAGTGGTGGAACAGAGCATAAGGGCAAGGGCGGAGGAGAACGATTACGCACCACGACTCTCTCTCTCTCTCGTTGTCTCTCTCTCTCGTTGTCTCTCTCTCTGCTTCACGTTCCTCGTTTTCATCTCGTTTTCTCATTTCTCAGTCTCTCTTCTCATACTCGACGGTGGCAAAAGTGGTGGCCTTACTCATTGCAGGCGCACCTTCATCCTTCCCCTATTTCTGTAATTCTTCTCTGGCTCGATGGCGGCTTTTCTTTCCGCCGCGGCTACACTCTTCTTCTTCTTCTAGGATCCCCTTTTGCCCCTCTATTCTTCTTTCTATTCTCATTGTGTTATTTGCTTCTCCATCTTTTCATTTCTTGTATTTGCTTTCATGGAGGCATGTGGGAGTGTGTCTATTTGAGAGAGATAGAGAGGCATCGAGAGACAGAGAATAACTTTTAGTATATCAATAATGCTACACATCCAAGCAAATTACCAACCAAGTCAAACCAAGCAATTTTGCCCCACTCTCACCCCGACGCATACATACACGCATAACACTCACCCACAAAAAACTGAAAAACGCGAAAAGGGGCGCTTCTCTCTGCAACTCAGCTCCTCGTCTTCATCTTCCTCCTTTAGCTTCTCAGTTATTGCAGCTACCATTGCCACCATCATCGTTGTCGTCGCTGCAAACGTCACCGCCGTTATTGCCGCCGCCATCATTGTCGTCACCGTCGCTGTTGTCTTCTTCTTCTTCCTCTTCTCTGTCATTTTCTTCCTCTTCTCCTTCCTCTTCTTCGTCCTCTACTTCCTTCTCATCATCCTCCTCCATTATTACATTGTTACTATTGTTGGTGGTGGTGTTGATGATGAAAAATTGAATTGAATATTCTAAGAAAACAGAAACGAATTTTGAATGAAAACAGAAACGGATTTTACATGAAAACAGAAATAGATTTTATATCAAAAATAGAAACGGAATTTACATAAAAACAGAAACGAAATTTATATGAAAACGGAAACGGATTTGGTGATGAACCCACGCCTGAGTGTGGTCTTGTTTACGTCTAGGCGTGACTTTGGGTCACGAAAACAGAAACGAAATTTACATGAAAACAGAAACAAAATTTATATAAAAACAGAAACGAATTTGGTGATGAAACCACGCCTGGGTGTGGTCTTGTTTACGTCTAGGCATGACTTTGGGTCACGAAAACAGAAACGGAATTTACATGAAAACAAAAACGGAATTTATATGAAAACAGAAACGGAATTTATATGAAATTATAAACGATTTTGAATGAAAGTAGAAATGGTTTTAAATAAAAACAGAAACGGTTTTGAATGAAAACATAAACGGATTATTGGAAGTTACCACTGAAATGTACTCAAATGTACTCATCTTATTCTTCTTCTTCATTATCATCATCTTTTTGTTCTCATCTATTTTGTTCATCTTCTTCCTCTTCCTTCTTCTTTCTTCCTCACTGTATTATCTTTCTTTTTCCTCGTCAATGGCATCATGATCGTCGTTCTTCTCCTCATCGTTGTCGTCATCGCTACTGTGAAAAGTTGCAGAATGAAAATGTATGCAGTTGCAGAACGAAAACGCAGGGATTTGTGATAAAAGAGGAAGGAGACAAATCAGGGATTTGTGATTTCAAAAAAACGGAAACACCTAATACCCCTTTAATGAGAGACGCATGAGATGTGATGACTTGGTTGGACTTGGTTACTTAAATCACTTGGATGTGAAACATTATTGTTTAGGAAATTATTAGGTTGGAGTTAGGGTTAGTTTTTTTAAAAAAAGATAATTTCTAAATAATATTTCGAAACAAAATTAAATTTTGATACAAAAGTTTTAATCTTTTGAATCAATAAAAAATATTGATACAAAAAGTTTTAATATTTTGAAACAAAATAATATTTTGATACAAAAGTTTATATAATTTGTAATAAATTGATTTTTGTTGCAAAATACTTGAATTTTTTGTAACAAAAATTACATGTTAGTTAGAAAAGACTTTGAATTTTGCAACAATATACACATTTGTTACAAAAAATTAAATTTTTTTATAACAAAATATATTTATTGTTACAAAAAATGATTATTTTGTATAATATCTAATTTTCGTTGCAAAAGCACTCTAATTTGCAACAAAGTTAAATTGTGTTACTAAATTTTTGTTACAAATGTTATGTTTTCTTGTAGTGGTGTAATTAGAAAAATAGTGAGTGATAAAAGAGGAAAGAGAAAAAAAAATATTGACTTTCTATTGTCTCTCTAATATTGACTACCAAGACTTTCTCTTAAAGTATATGAAATCCGTTGCTCCTGATATGTTCCCATATGTATTATATTATCTTCCCTCTTAATATTAAAGTTTTTAATATTCATTATTATTTATTAATTTTGTGAAGAAAAACTCACATTAATTATTTTTTTTTAATCAAATTTATCTTCATTATACATTATTGAAATCTTTGTTTTTTATATATTTTTCTAAGAAATGAAATATATTTTGTTTTTCTAATTAATAACATATCAACCCCAGTCTTTTAAGACATAATACAGCAACAAGTAATCTTTATCCCTTGATGAGATGATGACAAAGTAACTTCCAATTTGTAAACCTTACATTTTGCATAGGAATAAGTATATATTCCATGGACAACAATTCTAATATAGCATGTGAGAATAATTAGGAAAATTGAAAAGTAAATTAATGAGATTATAGGCAATTTGATAACTTCTAAAGTAGAAAAAAACAGTTATAGGCATAATAAGCAATATTTTAAAACTTATTATGATAATAAGCAGAAGTTAATTATTATATTAAAACTGTGATCATTGATTGTAAATCAGATACACAAATATCAAATAATATACGTAGTAAGAGAAAAAAAAAATTATACCTTATTTTAATAATTCATCATATAATCTTGTTTTCATGCAATGTATACAAATAAAGAAATTATTTTAGTATCCCAAAATAATGTGTAACATGAGAATAGACCTTAATATATTAGTGTTGAAAGCAATATACCCTATGCATTATAGTGAAATGACAACTTATTAAAGAAACAATAATGCAAAAATAATTGCCATGGAAAGTCTCCTAAACATGACAAGATTAAAAGGAATAATAATTCCACACCACTATTAAAATTGGAGTAGTAAGTGGTGATTATTAATTAGCACTCAACGACAGTTAATTATTATCCTTTATTAAAAATAAAGACAAATCATACTGACATTTCTAGAGGTAAATAGTACACAATAATGAAGAATTTAAAAAAGTTAAATGACAAATTATAATTTTGCACATTTTATAAATGTTTTTAAATTATTTGTCTCAGTAGGTTGCTCTCTGATATCATGGGCCACATCCCAAAAAAATAAAAATAAAAAAACATGTGTTTTTCACTTATTTAGGTTAATCATAATTTAATAGTTATAGGTAGTCATAATTTTTTTATTTTGATTTTATTTTTATAAATTACTATTAAATTAAATATATAATATTAAATATTATAAACATATAATTACAAAAATCGTAAATATTAAATTAAATATAATAATTTTAAATTACGACTATCTATTATTATTTTTAGTTGTTGGTAACATTATTATTATTATTATTATTTTCTCCACAGTCACTGTGAAGCTTCAGAATTTGAGATTGACTTAACACACTTTGTTTCAGGAAAGAAAAAAAAATTCTAAGAATAAAAAGTAGTGTATGTAGTGTGTTTGAGTTTTCAATTATGTTATTTGAGTTTAATAGGAATTTAATTCTTTCTGTACACACTATCTATAACTCGCTCGTGGACATTAGATTCTCATGATTATATTGATATAGTTTTTTTCTTTTAATTTCATTGATTAAATGAAAAAATTAATAATTGAAGATATCTACAATCCTAGTATATCATACACTTACTATATTTTAAGGCCATGTTGTATATATATATACAACACATTAATAAATGTTAGTAATGTACAATTCATTTTCATCCTCCATCACATAGCCCCTAACAACATGTCCCTTATCTTCTAGATAGGTAGAAAACTGAAGCATAAAGATTTGACTTTAACCAATGTGACATGGACTTGATTATTTGTCCTTGGTGTGAAAGTGAAAGAAAGTTGATGGTATAGGATAGGATATATATATAAAGCTAAATCAAGAGAATATATTTAAGGTATTCATCCACAAATTAAAAAAATAAAAGAACATATTTAGGGTGATTATATTTAAGAGTAGTTAAAATAATTAATTTTTATTATTTTTATATAATTTTAATAAAATATTATATATAAATAAAAATAATTAATTATAAATATTTTTAAAATACATATTAAATAGAATATTTCACACAATTTAGCAATTTTATTATTCATGTATATATATATATATATATATATATATTTTTGTCGTCGGTGGTTTGGCACTGTTTATTATAAACAATGTTTGACCTTAGCTTGCTATGAAAAGGGGACCATAGTATAGGAATGCTCTTGTGCCATTGAAAACCCCATGCTGATACAGTGCTACACTCACAAAATATATAAATGAAATTAAAAAAAGGGGCCTAATAGGGCTAAGGGGATAGTATCACAATTCCTATATCTTTCTATCTATCTGTTTCATTAGTGTCTTTTTCTTTCTATTCAATTGGTTAATTGAAGAAGAAAACTGTGCAAGTAACATATATGTGTGCCATGACCCATGATTTGAACTGCTCATCTACATGCATGGGCTTTAGACTATTTTGCTACCTTCCTTGGCTTCTTTCTTTAATTTCTTTGCTCTCTCATCCTATTATATATACCATTAAATTCTTGATTGTGTTGTTTCCAAATTAAACATAAGTATAATTAAAGGGCTTTTCTAAAATAAGTTTTTTCAATATATATAATATTTTACTTAAATTTGAAGGGACGATCAATTATAATCATATATATATGCAATCCACTTTTTAATTAAAAAAATGTATATAGCCTGTTATTGAGTTAGTTATCTGAATGAAAACTTAATTATTAAAGTTTATTTCTAACAATTATGTTCGAAATTCCCTAAAAATTAATTATTTATATAAAATATATATTAAAAATATGCAAAACAATTCATAAACATATTTATATACAAGTACATGACATCTGATTTAATTTAATAACTATGTATATATATATTTGCTTTCCAATGATTTAAATGTACTATAACTTACTATTTATCAATTATCATTAGAAATAGAATATGACACCAATCAAACTTTACCTAAATTATAATTACTTGATCATCACTTTAGTTTAAAATTGCCTAAACAATAAAATTGAACTATAACATGGGGTTAGGATTTAGAGTAAGATGTTTTATGTTCCCACGTTATCCCATTTGATGAACCATGCAACCCTAAGTTGCATGATAGATTTATTTCCATATCTAATAGAATTATTATTATTATTATTGTTTATATAATTAATATTATTTAGCCTTTAGAGAGTTTCTACAGGTAGAAATGATTGAGATTGATAAGCCAAGTGCTTAACAGAGGAGTAAGCATCAAACATATGCAAATGGACACATTCTATTAAAAAGGGAGGGACCAATTGGGGTCAGACCAGAATCATACAGTGGCCCTATGATCTATACATAAAGTCACATTTCATTGTCAATTGACACTACCCAATAACCTAAATTATTAAATAATAAAAAGTACATAAAACAAGATAAAATACTTTAATTTCTAGCATTATTATCAATTAATTTTTTAAAAAGAAATAAAGGTATTTAACAAAACTAAAGAATTTATTGCGATTTTAGTTTGAAAATATTTATTAATTAAAAAATAAACTAATGAAAATAATTACTCATTTAACGGACGATGACAATGAAATTTTAGATCAAAATATAAAAAAAATTACACTATAAATAAAAAATTATTTAGTCGGGTTGGGTTAATATTCAAATTAAATTTATCTCTCTAAATGATATATAATTCGTTCTCTAAATTTATCTCGAAAGATTTTTTAATTGTATTAGTTTTTAAAATAATACCAACGTAAGTAAATGACACTTAATATGATATATCATTATTTAATTGACAGAATAATTGATTTTGACATGTAGATGTATGATCGAAGAATTGATACGATAACAAAATCTTTAGATGATAAATTTGGAAAATAGGTTATTTTTAATTTTTTTTAAAAGAAAAATGAATAAGAGGAAGTAATGAATGGAGGTTGGGTTCAATATTGAATGAGTGACTTGTTGAAATGAGGGTATAGTAGGGTCAAGTGAGGCACCATGAAACTCAACACTTTCTAAATAGTAAATAGGCATGAAACCAATCTAGGAATGGAAGATATAATGGCATTACCATGTCAAGAGTGATGGAATTGTTTTTACTGTTGAATAAGGGGGTTGAATGCATGCATTGGGGCATAGTAGTACAATATGCATGGCCCTAGAGATAGATACCAGATTTCAAGCCTAATGTCACTACAATTTTCACAGATATAGAAAGGGGAAGGGCAATGTTTCCAAGATTAATGGGGCCATTATTGTACTGTTATGGATTTTCCTACCATTTGGCTTAGATAAGTTTTTTGTCACCAGGGAGAGTGTTCATCAACTTATGTGGCATTTCTGAAAATCTTTTGTGTCTTCTAGTCATGTGTTCATCATGCCCTCCTCTTTCTTTCTTTCTTTTGTACTATGTTCTCTCTAAATGCATTTTCAGTGCTGCATGTGTTACTTCAATTTCTTATTTAATTTCTTAGCTAATAATAATCCTCTCTCTATATATGTTTGGATATGCAACAATTCTATTTGTATACTAAAATTAGTTATTAAATCAATCACTAGTGTATAATACACATTAAAATATAAAATATCATTATATTAATTAAGAAAGTAATAATAATTAAGCTAGGAAATGAGATGAAAGTCAATAATAATTATAGTAATGGGTTTGTAAGAGATCATATATAAAAACATTAGTAAAAAATACATGAAATGAAAGTCAATGCATGATTCATAAAATTAAAATGAATTGCAAGTAAAAAAAAAAAAAGGTTCATTTTCATTTAACATAATCTTTATAGAATGATAATGGGTAAACAATAATATTATTTAAACTATTTTCTTACTAGTAACTTACTATTCCCTACTGATTGTACACCCAACTTCTTTTCATTATTTCACTAAGATATGATTTTTTATATATATATGAGACTAAATTAATTAAAAACCTTCCTAATTCAAGGCAAAAAAGAAAAATGAAAAACACAAAAATTATTAATAAATGCCTCCTTTCTAAGTCCTCCCTCACCAACCATTTTGCATATTTAAGGTTAAAAATATATAAAATAATATATATAAACAAATATTTAATAATTAATTTAATGATTAAGAGTATATTTGAGTGTCATTATTTGGTTATATGTACTTTTGTATTTGAAAAATTTCTAGAAGTAAAAGTAAAAATATTAGTAAAATAAAAAAAATTTCTTTTTTTCAAAAAACACAATTTACGTTTTTTTTTAAAAAAAATTATTTGAAAAAAATGATTTAACAATAATAAATAAATAAAGAAATACTTTTATATTATTGTACCTAAATATAATTGACATATAAATAGATATTATTATCTGAGACATTCAAACATAAATTCTTTTTATACTTTTAAAAAAAATATTTTTTAACTCGTCTAAATAAATCCTAATTTTTTATATTTACAATTTTAGATAGTATTTTTTATAATAATAATAATAATAATAATAATAATAATAATAAACTACTGAACCCAAATAAACCGGCAGTCTTTTCACCGCAATACACAGTTGCTTCTTATTTGCATAACATTTTTCAAATGAAGGCATCACCACTGCTTTCTTTCAATATAACGTGCCTTTGTCTAGCTCTATTAGGACACTTTGCATTTATAATAATATAAATCACTTTTTTTAGCATAAGAGAACAAAACTATACAAAATAGTAATTTTATTTGTTTTAATCAAAATTAGCAATTGTAATTAGTTTCATTGGTGTAATTAATCATCCCCACTATAAGAGACTTTAATCTTTTATTATTAGTTACCAACCTCCATTTTATTTTTTGTGGGTTGCTTTATGACCCCCAATTTCAACTTTAAATAAGGAGATGAAAATCCAAATTAATCCTCAAATCAAAGCATAGAACTTAGAAAAAAAAAAAAAGGAACAATAATTTAACTAAGTGGTAAGTATTGGTTTGTGACTGATAGAGCTGTTAAGCACAATGTTAAAAGAATATATAATACTCATAAATGATAAATTCATTCACAACTTAAATTAAAGAACCTTGTGTTGTATGTTGGTGGTTGCAAAACATATATAAATGTATGAAGAGAGAGGGGAAAAAAATAAAAGAGAGATATTTGTAAGATTTATCTTATTGTACTTTTTGGAACTTAGTATCATTTTATTATTGAAATTTTCGGATGCTTATGATAATCTAGTGATTTTAACAATTGATTTTAACTTAGTATAATTAAAATTAACGACCAAGATTACTGAATTATCGTATACTCCAAATCATCTAAATTATTTGTATTGCAATTTAAATAGAAGCTAGCTAATGTTATATCTTAAAATAACAAATTTAAATTTGAAGTGCATATATATATATATATATATATATATATAAACAGAGTTATATATTATTATTATAAGATAGATGAATTTGAACAGAGTTATATGTATATTTTATCTTGACAGAATAAATTTGTAATAAACATATAAAAATAAAAACAGTCATTTTATTATTACTAGGTAAAAAAGGGAGGAAAAAAAAAACCATATGAGAAGGGAGCATAGAGCATTTATTGTGCAGTCAACTTCCAAAAACCCCTATAACCATTAATAGAAACAAAAGGGCTAATCATTAAAGCATCATTAGTTGTGAATTGGCCAAATTAAGATTAACTTTTGTCCTGAAAGGACAGCACTATCTTCCCATGAGAGGAGCATGGTAATCCAATGCTGCCATAATGGAAAAATAACTCTAAATAATTTTCTCCTTTTTTTTTCTTTTTTTGTAGTATTCATTCAAAATTCACTATTATAAAATAAAATAGTAATAAAATAATGAGTATCAATTTGACAATTTCTGGCAAAAGTAAAATTTTATTCATTAAAAAAGGTCAAACAATAAGTTAATGCTAGAAAAATGAGTTGATGCTCGGTTATTTTATCTCTTAAAATATATCTGTTTGGCATTTCAAAAAACTTTCCTTATACTACTATAAATAAATTTGATTATTCTATTATTATAAGTTTGATTATTTTACTATGACAATTTTATTATTTTAGTGACTAATTATTTAATTAAAAAATTGTGTTAATTAAATATACATGGATAAAAAATATAAATTTAATTTTAATACTTTCGTTTGTTTCGTTTAAATAACTAATCACGAGGTGGATGAAAAAAAATTATTTTTTTATGTGACGCTATCTAATTGTATCTAATTGAAATATTTTTATTTTGGTGTTTATCGAAATATTGAATACATGTATAAAACTTCTTTATAATTTCAGTGAATTAAAATTAAATTTAAAATATATAATAATTAATTTAATTACTGTATTTTATTTTTATTTTTGATGTGGCCTTATCTCTGTTTGAGTCTCTCTTTGCTAGAAGACAGTGCCGTACATACACACACGCACATAAGGCCAACTGGCATATCGATTCATTCACATAAAGATAAAATAACAAGGGGAAACCATTGTGCTAAAGGACACATAATAGTTTAGAATTATTTTATAGTGCATTTTCTCCTTTCTTTTCTTCTTTTTTCTTTCTCTCTCTTTTTGTTTGTTAATGAATTATTAGTCTTTCTTTTCTTTTTCATTTTTTATTTATTTTTTCTTCCTCTTCTTATAATACTTATGATGAGAGTAAAGAGAGAGTGTCGAAAACAGCTACCCTTTAGGATCTTATACAAGTTCCTTTGATCACCATCACCAATATTTTGAGATTCTATATATATAAGAGCATCAAATTAGTTCTTTCTTGTTAATTAGAAAGAAAAGAGAAAAGAAAAAAAAAATGGATATATCAGCTTCACAATACAATAGTGCTAGTGAATCAGGTTGGACACATTATTTGGACCAATCTTCTGAGAGTTATTTCCAAAGAATAGATGAATTTGATGATGAAGGGAAAGGAAGAAGAAGAAGAATAATGGAAGAGGAAGAGGAGTTTGAAGAAGATTTGTCAATGGTTTCTGATGCTTCATCAGGTCCTCCACATTATGATGATGCATCATCATGGTATTGTGACAATAATTGGTATCCCAAGAATAATACCAAAGAATCACAGAAGAAGATGTTGAAGAAGAAGATGGTCAAAGAATATGGAAGAATTAGTCAACAACAGCAATCTTCATATCTTGATGACACTGCTAGCTCACCAATCTTCAACTTTCCAAAGGAGAGTCATCACAAGGTTAATTATTTAATTAATTTCACAAAGCATTATAATAATGATAACAATAATATTTATGATATATAGTTTCTTAATTAATTAATGCGTTCTTTGTTGTTTATTGAACAGAAGAGTTTCTCAGGGAATGGAGCAGTGGAAGATGCATTGGATTTTTCTCAGTGTTTATCAGTAACAAGAATAAAGGTATAGTAGTTTAATTACTTTGTACTTGATTCTCTCATTTATGATCAATTTTTATACTTTATGAATTAATATCAATAATTCTTTGCACATTTTGTTATTGTATTTAGCTGAGTTTTTTAGTCTATACAGAGAAAGCCTAAATTCCAGAACCTATTCAGAGGAAAACAAGCTTCAGAGGAGCAAGGTAATAATGAATGATGATCCCTTCTCTTTAAAATGTATAGATTTTTGCACATTTATTTTTTACACCAAAAGAGTATTTATTTTGCTAAGAAAATGCAAATTTTTTCACCCTCCTTTTTAGGTGGTTTTGATGGAGAAGGAAGAAAATGAAATGAAAACCATTTTTCAGTGGCTGCTGTCACTTCTGCTGCATTGCTATGGAAAGAGAGACCAAAGGGGGATATTGTCAATCAACCAAAAAAAATCAAATCAAATCTCAATTTCTGTCTAAAGAGGCAAAAAAAAAAAAAAAAAAAAAAAAAATTCCTTT
>JASCZI010181967.1:19064-29429 GCA_036250425.1 Stylosanthes scabra
CCATTCATTAAGAAATGGATGATGGGTTTCCTACAGACAGCAAAGTAAAGCAATAGTAATCTCGAATCAAAACTAAAAGCAAATTAGTTGGCAACCTTAGTGTCTCCAAGTTGAATACGTATATATCGCCAAAGCAGTTAACAGCTGCCAGCCACTGCCTGTCGGAACTTGTAAACAATCTAGTAATGGGAGGTTCCTTCGGAGGCAGTTTCTCGTCATCCAACTCCCGACAAGGTGTAAAAGCATGCACTAGTTCCGATGTGCTGACATCCACAACCTATAACATTCAAATGCAAGGATTTTCAACGAGAAAACCTATACGAAACCCTAACAAATAGCATAATGCTAAAATGAATCTTTGATGTCATACAGCAAGCATGATCAACAGAAAGTCAGAAAACCATAATTAAATGTGTATAATAAACAATTCTAGCCATAATAGGAAAGAAATATTGCTAGCTTACATATATCCTCCTATCATGGCCAGCTAGTATCAACCAGGACGACTCATGGGTGAAAATCATTGAGTGGGCAAAGGGTAACCTCGGGGGAAGCTTCTTTCTACTCACGCTCCATGTAATCTTTTCAACTCCACTCCTCTTTAACTCAAACAGACTAGGCCTTGCATGATCTGAGTATGCAAAATGCGCCCCTGAATTAGCAATTGTGCTGCAAACAATCTTCCGAGATTCCTTGCTCTTCACTCGCGCAAGGATTTCAGTCTTAGTAAGGCGTCCGGCTGTACGAACATTTCCAAGATGTAGTAAATGTACATCTAACCACTGCCTAGACTGAACTAAAACCATTGATGACTGATTGAACGCAGTATTAAGCACTAGTTGAACTGGTGTTCTCTGAGGTGCAGGACAAATATCATGAGGAGAAAACTTAGTGAATTCCTTTACCGGGTATGCAAATAGTTTTGTGTCATCTCCTGCTGAGATAAGCATGGGAACCCCACAGTGGGACCATTTATGGTAATTCAAAGCAACCGGCTTTCCTTCAACCCGGGGTCTTTTATTCCTCTCTTCTGGCATAGAATCTGCTGAAAAAGAGTACATAGCTAATCAGCAGAAATCATAGATTCTAAGCAACTACTAAAGATCACAAGATCACATGAGATATAAAACTAGCAAGATAAGCTCTTTTCTTAAAAATATTGAATAAACATTTAGTTCATTGGAAAGCACTTTTCGGTCTTTCAAACAGACCTTCTTGAGATATTGGCACAGCAACAGTCAAAGCCCTGACATCATGTGTATGAGACCTTACATAGTGAACATAGATCCATTTCTTCATCGTCAAATTGGGGTTGACACTGTCGGAAGATGGTGACTGGCTAGACAGCTTATAGAGAATAACCTTCAAATAGTATAAAATTAAACCAATGTTAGTGTTATGCACTTGATCATGAGAATAACTCGGCACTTTATTGGAATTGGGCAATAATTCAAGAATAAATCATTGCATCTTTTTTAATAATATACAGAAGAGTGAGAATATGCAACACATGAACTTCGGCTCCAGATTATAGAACATTATACACTTCTTGTTTTACAATCTAACTTGATATATTGAATTTTGAGTGGAAACAAAAGATAAAAGGGAGCATAGGGGTTCATGAAATATGATAACTTAGCAAAGTGATAAATACACATTAAAAAGGGTCAAAGGAAGTGAGAATTAAGGAAAATATATTTATAACCAAGCCACAATTAACACTTAATCAACTCATGGTAGAATTACTTGATACTTAAAAGATTCTAAACATCTAATAACAAAAGTCAAAAGATCCTGATGATTTATGAATTATGATTATAATGTCTATTATACCTCTTGCAGAAAAGCTCTTGGATTTACAATCCCTCACATGAATCTCATAAAAAATGCATTCATGAAATTTTCCACCCCACTTTTACCCCCACAACCAAACATATTATAAATATTAAGAATTCAACAAATTGTGCAACTCCATACCTGGCCATCAGAACCAGCTGAAAACACCCTATCATGACTTGGGGATGCAGCCAAAGCATTTACATCGCCCTTGTGCAATGAATGTGCTTGCAAGAGAGTTCCATGTTTACTATCCCAAAACTGGACACTACCACTGCTGTCTCCACTAACAAGTGTCCCAGACCTAAATAATAAATAAAGGAGGATCAATGACAAAGGTTTTCAAAAAGCAGAAAGTACTCCTGTATCAAAATCATAAATGTGTGGTGTATATGAAATGCACCAGTGTTCATATTAGTTAATTTAAAAAAGCACTGCTTCAATGTTACCTTAAGGACAGTAATGACCATATGCAAAGTTCATTTCCGCCACCCAAACCTCCAAGCCCAGCCGTAATCCTATAAATTTCATGACTAGATGTAGTGTCCCAGCATCGTATTAACCTGTTAAAAGAAGAGGAGAAAACATTAAGCATATTTATCCAAAGAGTGAAAAATGGTAAAAATGTGGGTGGATTATGGCGTTTTATCTACTTCATTTATATCAAAGCTAAGCAATGTGCACATGAGCTTGAATTCTAGCAAAACAAGTAGGGGACAATTTCCATCTTACTTCACAAGTTGCAAAAGACAATAGTTACAAAATTGCCATTTAATGAATAAAACAAGAATGCCTACCCATCACTACTTCCGGTGTATATGTAGTTGGCATCACTGCTCCAAGTCACACTTAAAACTCGTCCTGTACACAATCCCATAAAGCATTGTCTTAGCACAATCGAGCCCGGTATAAAAAACTGCATGCAGGGATGAAATGAAACAAACCTTTGACCCGAGGCAACGATTTTACATATACGAATTCATCTTCGTCAGATATGGCATAAATCTTCACACTTCCATCATCATAACCAATCGCTACACGTGGAGACTCAAGAACAGATTGCTTTCCATCATCAGTGGAGTCGTAATCTTCATCGCTATCACTGCTCTCATGTTCAGCTGAATCTTTAAGTTTACTGGCATAACCATTCCCCATAATATCACCATTAGGCACAGTATTAACTAAATCAACCTTAGGGAACGTAACAGCCATTTGCCAAATGGAAACACCATCCGAATCAAGCACAGTCTGTAACGGCACATCAAATTCACCAAAACAAATTTAAAACACATTAGCCAACAACTCTTCAAGAACACTCTTCCATAAACCCTAACTCTGCTGAATAAAAAAAAAAAAAAACTAAACTCAATACCGTTTGCTTCAGGCGGAAAAGATCCCACTTGGAAACTGAACCATCGATGTTGGAGGAAAATAAACGACCGCACGGCATGCCATTGGAGCCGCCAGGGCACCAAACAAGGGAAGACACTCTCGTGGAAGGGTCACCGTGAATCGTCTAAACAAAAATAAATAATTAATTAAAATTCCATAAAATAAAATTAAAAAAATGAGAAGAATGTTGAAGAATCTTGATTACAAGTTGACAGTGCCAGCCAATGGAGCCAGGAGAGACGAGCCAGAGTTCAAGGGAACCGTCTTGGCGAGCTGCGGCTACACGGAGGCCGTCGACGCTGGTGGCGAGGGCGGTTACCGGAGAGGGTTTCCAATCTATTGAGTTAATTTTGTAGATTTCGCCCATCCTATTGTGGAAGGACGAAAACGACGGAGAGTTCCAGAAGGGAGAGTGAGGAGTAAGAAGCCGCGGAAGAAGAAGAAGAAGAAAGTAGGGCAGAAATGCGTTTTCTGAAGAAGGCGGCCAGGTTTTAGTTCAGGACTTTAGGAGAAAGGTTTTCAAGCTCACTGCTAAATGTCTGAATTATTATTTTTATTTGTTTTTTCTTTAAAAAAAACAAAAACATTTTTATCAAAATCCTCGTCATTTTGTTACTCGGGCCTGAGCCCGTTTATACCAAAATTTTAAACCAAACAAATTAAGAATGATTACAATAGAGACTGCACTGATTTAGATAAGTAATTGAATCCACAAGCCCATCGGTTTTACATTATAAGATGAAAAGGGGTTACAAATACTTTTTCAAACAAAACAAGCTTAATTCACATATAAGCTGTGTTTTTTTTTTTTTTACAAACATATAAGCTGGTTTTAAATTACATGGTGTTTATTAAAAAAAAAAAAAAACTACATGGTATTTTAGGTAGGAATTCATTTTGTAATGAAAAAGTTTAGGAACCCAATATTGGGCACCGTTGGTTTGGGGCCAATGAATCGAAACCCTAGCATAATCCTCTTTCTCTCCCCTACAGTCACGCCACCCTCGCCGCCTCACGTTGCTTTTTCTTATCCTTCTCATTCTTCCATCGCCACCCTTGTCCTTCGCCGCTGCTAGCACCTCCTCCTCTCACAACTGCTTCTTCTTCTTCCTTTTGATATGCACGTCGGGCACGACTCTTTTGCTGTCGTATGTCTTCATTGAAGTCGCCATTGAATCCCACGAAGATGCAGTGACGGATCAAAGGCTTTGGAAGAGAATGGTGAAGTTCAACACCATTCCAATCTTCTTCTTCTGCTTCCGTGTCCTCTGCCACAGGAAAGAAGTGGCAACGGGAGTTGCCTCTGCACGTAAGGGCGAGACCGGTTTGCTACGGCGACAACTCGCCGGTGCCTCCTCCTCCTTCTTGGTCGTATTGTTGTTGTTGTTGCTGTTGTTGTGGTGGTGTTGTGGTTGTGGTGGTGGCGGTATTTGTTGTTGTTGTTGTGGTGGTGATGGTGGTGCTGCTGTTGCGGTTGGTGATGGTAGTGAGGTTAGGGATGAGTGATAATTGTATTGTATTTTGAATGATAAGTTAAATCTATTTCAGATGATAATTGTGTTAGTGAGGGTCTGAATTTTTAGTTTCGGATGATAATTGTGCTTAGTTTAGAATAATAACTGTGTTTAGTTTCAAATGATAATTGATTTTAGTTTCGAATGATAATTATTTTTATTTTCGGATGATAACTTATAATTGAATTTGTTAGCTCCCTAATTGCTCCACAATACTGGTTCTATAGCACTACTCTTTTGTAATTATTAAGAACAGATGTTATGGTCCTACCCAAAAAAAAATGTTATGATTGTAACTTGTGAGTACTCTTTTTGGAGCTTAGGCCCGTTGTATACCCAAAAAAAAAGGTTTTGTGCTTTGGAAAAACTTGTAAGTATCTTCGTATTTGTCCTCCGCTGGGTGGGTTGGCTTGTCCAGCCCATTTCCATGACAATAAAAAAACTCTATTATATTTGGATCAAAATTAAATACATTTTAAATACATGTCTCATTTCCTTCACATCTTTAATGCATCCACCTTCTTTCTCATGTCATTTGGACGTGAATCAAGTCAACTATAAATTAGTTCATTTATATGTTACATCAAACCGTAGCACTTGTTTTCTCTTCTCTTTTAATTATATAAAGTATCTCATAAACTTTTGTATTAATAATAAATTTTAGGGTTTAGCTATAAGACACGTGATAAAATTACTGTTAGTAAAATGAAAAACACTACGGAGCCAATATATTACTACCAATAGGGAGCTAACACATAGTTACAAATGATAACTCATATAAATTTGGATGATAATTTAATCTTAGATATATGAGTTACAGATGATAACTCATATAAATTTTGAATAATAACTTAATTATTGACTCCCTAATGGCTCCCTAGCACTATTTTAGTAAAATTATTCTGACTTTTATTTTATTAAATATACAACAAATAAATTGAAAATTAAAATTTTATATTTTTTTATGAAAATTATTTCAGTTAATAAGTTATAGCACATATTAGTTAAACGCTAATTATATATACTATTTCAAAACTAAATGTATGTGATGTATCTATCTGACCAAGTTTAAATGTTAATATGCATTATGCATTCAACACATCCTCAAAAGTAGCATATTTCATCAAGGTTTAAGATTTTTAAAGATTAATCCTATATTTTCTAAGAGCCTAAGAGAAGGAGCACATATCAAAGTTTGCAATAAAAAAATTATATCAAAGAAAAATTCCTCAATAAAAAATATAGTCATGGACTAAGTACTCACTAAACAAATTAAGCTAGTGGTATTACATTATAGTCACCATGAATTTTTTTTTTCCTTTAAAAAATAAGTAGTTTTATTTCTTTCATTAAATATATAGATAGAGAAATGGAACTATCGAAAAAATGGAGAATTCTCAGTGCTCATAACAAAGTGAGCTAAAATCAAATAACCACAAAAAATAATCCCTAACTCAAATTGGGATTAAGAAATGAAACATCTATTAAAAGTTTCCTCATTAAGTTTACAGGAGATGTTTATTTGAAGATTCCAAATGCACAAGAAAAAAGAAATCTTAATTGCAAGGTAAAAAGCCAGAGACATAACTTACAACCTTGATCCTATTTTAGATTCCATTTTTTATTCCAATTTGTAAAACAAAAAAATATATATACAGACTACTCAAATATAGACTAATGATTCCGTTTTTGTGACTTTAATTTAGTTGTCAATTAATTAAAAGTAAACAAACAAACAAAAAACAACATAATAGCAATGACTGTGATCAACAATTCTGGAATTGCTGTCTTTTAAAATCCAAACAAAGAAAACAACAAGAGTTGGAACCGCTCAAACTAAGTACATGCACAAAGTAAAAGACAAATGATTGTGAAATGATCAGTTTCCATTTAGTTTGCTAAATCAAATCAAACTTCCATCTAATTTGAGCTTGGAATATTCAATTCCATCTACTACTTATATTAGAATTGCAATAAAAAATTTTGCTAGCTAAGAACTATACATGTGAATGTATAAATATGATTATGAATCCATTATTAAACCGTCGACAGAAGGAGCAGCACTATCAGCAACTTTGTCCCTTTCCATCGCCGCAGCCTCTTCATTTTTCCTCCTATCATCCACTTCTTTCTCAACCTTCAATCTCTGATCCAAAGGGTAAGAATTTCGGTTACAAATACAGTTTATGGGAGTGTTTACAAATGACAAACAGCAGCAAGAGGGGAAAAAACAATCAAGAAATTATATACAAGTACATTCATGCTTCAATTGCAACCGGCAGAAAAGTTTTCCATATGAGACAATGCAAGACTATGATCTAAAACAGTGCCTCCCCTAGCTAACATCCACAGGAATAGATTGATACAGAATCTTACTCTACAATCCACACACCATTAATGGGTCTTTCCGGTCAGCACAAATACCTCCCTCTAAAGAAACAAAATTGAACTTTAACTAAACTCTGACAATGAATCCACATTAACATATCTTTTTTTTTTATGTGAATTTTCTGCGCAGGCTTTCTTTTGGGGTCAACAAAAATCGAACGCTATACTTTTGGGTCATAAAAGTTTGAATACCATATCATAAAACCATTCTCCCAAAAGCTTAAACTCATAAGATGAGACACATTGTGTAAGAGCACAATTTTTTACCCATCTTTCGGTAGATTTGTAAAATTGTTTGTTCTTTCTCTAAAATGGTATTTATTGATTACTTCAATCTTAGACATGATGCGCTCAAGTTTACTTCAGCCATTCAGCAAGTGGGATTTCAGGCAATACAAATTCCAAATTTCAAACACAACCAAAAATGAGTAATGAAGTTCAAACACTAATCACCTTTGTTGGCACAGATGAGTGATCTTTATGCGCAAACATATTTTCATAGAGCTTAGCCTCTTTCTTATCATTCTCAGCCTGAAGTTGCTTTAATTTCTTCTTCATTACCATTACCTCCCTGTAAAGTGAAAAAAAGCATGTTCCGATTATGAACCTTTCATTCCAATCCAGGAGTAATTTACTCCATAGAATCAACACCTGTATAAGTACCTATTTTGTGGGTCCACCTCAAGAGCTTTCTTGATGTCTACATCTGCCAACAGAAAGTCTCCAGTCTCTATGTATGCTTGCGCTCGTCTGTACAAAGCTTTTACGTTGCAAAACTCAACATCAAGCACCTGATTTAAAAAAAAAAAAAGAAAAAGAAAAGCAAGCCGTTAACTTCTCCTATAACTCAGGCTTGTGCTAAGCTAAATGAGGAAGGATATTAATCAATCCTTCTTATTTGAACACTGACGCATGTATCAGTGTCAGTAAAGTTTTATCATGAAAATTTATTTACTAGTTAACAATTTTACAGAGTTCAGCCGTCAGTATATGCTAATCCAACAATTCTCAATGCCCTTCTTGTGGCAATCATTTTTATGTTTAAGCACTGTCATTATTATACTAGAAGTTAAGAAAATAGTGTATTCCTTTCCAAAATTCACTTAGTTTCCAGCAGACAATTCGTTACAAAAGTTGGAAGCAGACTTTCATAAAAAGTTTACTTCTGAGTAACTACATTCAATTCACAGAACCTGTCTACTAAATAACACACTAGGACTCTAACTGAAACTATTTTATTTTGTCATCACTTCTCTCCCCCACACCTCGTCCAATTCACTATTCAGATAGCAATCTGCTACAGAATAAGGAAGCTTTAATTCTTATTCCTACACATGACTTGATTGGCTGTTTACCTGTGAACATAACTTGATCGCTTCAGGGAAGTTGTTAAGTTTAAGGCAACAAGCTGCACCGTTCAACCAGCATGAAACTCTTAGTGCTTTAGCTTGTTTTTCCTCATCATCCCCAAATGATCCATCTTCACTAACATAATCAGCAGCCTCAGAGAAACAAGGTATCATCGATTAGTCAGGAAGCTAAAAGGATGTTACTAAACCTTGAAACCCCAACAATTCAAGCTACCTTATCATACTTCTTGGCAGCCCTCTCATACTTGCAACCTTTAAATAGCACATTTCCTTCTTCTTTCTTCCTTTTAGCCATCTCAATTTTCTCATTACTTTTCAATTCCCATGGTGCTTTCTCCTGTCAAGCAAATAGAATCTAAGAGTGTTGAAAAGCACTAATATGGCAGGACAAACATATATATGAAGATGATAAGCTGCACACAGCATCCAAAACTAAAGCTAGTGCAGGTTTCTTTCCGTGTTTCATGGCACATGGTACTAGTTTGCATTTTAGTCCACAGAAAAAATATCAAGATATTTAACTCCTTAATGGACAAACAGCAGACCCACACCCACTCGTTTTTTTCCTTTACCTTAATGAAATCTCTAATTTCAACATCATAAACCACACGTGAGCTTGGTGGCACAAAGGCAAAATCTTGTTTTACTTCGACATCTCCAAATGCATAATCAGGATGTATGCTAATTATGGCTCTCTCACCCTTCTTCATAGTTACCACTGCTCGATCTAGACCAACAATAACTTGTTCTGCACTAGCAAATTATGAACATTAGCATCATCACAAAATAGATGGCATAAACAGTACGCCATGCAAAAGAGTTTAATTGGCCATGTCGAAGAGACTAATTAAGAAGTAACAAGAATACACTCACCTTCATCAGTAATGAATTCCAAGGGATGAGTTTCATCAATTCCTCTTTTCTCAAATACAGTTCCATCTTCTAGCTTTGCTGTGTAACTAACTGCCACAGAGATTTTATCAAAAGAAATGGTTTGGCAAGCCCCCTACTTCAATATCTGATTCTACATTTATTTGTGCAAAAAATGACGTTACAGGAATAACATCTTCTTAATTTGAAATAAATAACTAAGTTTATGGATGTAGGTAGAAATGTGTTCTCAAAAAGCCAACTACGAAAAATGGCAGGTTCGGGTAACATGTCATTCAATACAATTACAATCATTGCATCCACGTTTTTATTTTTGAATGTGGCTGTGCTGTTATTCTAGATTTATATTCCTGCTTAGCTGCAGAAGTTAATACATTTCCCTTGATATTATTTTGTTTGCCGAAATCTGACATTAAAGTAAAACTGAAATTAAACTGAAAGATAATATGAGGAAAAAATTGCACTTGTTATCTCCTATAATTTAAGGTGACACTGCATTCAGGAACTGTTAACAAGAAATTAGCCACAACTCAACCAAATTTAAGCAATGAAGATATATAAACTGAACTAGTTGGTAATTATTTTGTTTCATTTTGAACTTTGCAATAGAATGATAACATAATTTATCAGATTCAAACTTCTCTTATGCTAAGATTTTAATAGAGAGATGCCAACGGTCATAATTTTCAACTCAGGGACAATAAATCTGAGATGACAATATTTGATATGAAACATCAGATCTTGGATATAGCCTATAGGTTTAAAATCTCCTGTCATATCATATGAAGATAAACCTTACTATTATAAATATATTATCATTAAACTCAAATTGCACCACTACAAGTTTAAAATTTCCTGTAACATAATATGAAGATAAACCTTATTAGTATAAATCCGTTATAATTAAAATCAGTTGCACCACTATATATATATATATATATATATATATATATATATATATATATATAAAAAAA
>JASCZI010181968.1:12032-22382 GCA_036250425.1 Stylosanthes scabra
TTCCCAACTTGCAGATACACCCTTCAAAAGACTATATCTTATTATCCAACTGCCTTTTAGATAGTAATAAACACAAACACACACACAAATGAGGATTCACAAGTATGGAAGTGAATCAGCTAGCTAGTAACAATGATAAGTCAGATAAGGATGATCAAATAAAAGACTATGCAGTAAAACAAAAACAATATGAGAATCAGAATTTGACATTGCCTTATCAGAATCTAGGGAGAGAGTATGGCGACCACTGAACATAGCAGCGAGCATTGAATCAGGCTCCCGCTGAGTCAAGGTATCAGTAGTGGTGCAGAATTTCTTGCCCCCTGTGAAAAAGAAAACAAATAATTAAAATCCCTAATTAAAGAGAATTGGGGGAAAAGTGATTGGGATGAATGAGGGAGAATAAGAAAGATACCGATGTTGAGGCGAACGACAGAAGGCGAATGGGATTCGGCGTCCTTCATGGAAGGGAAAAAAGAAAGTGTGTGTGTCGGTGTGTTTGCATTAGAGGGCTTTTTTGTTATTTCACAATCTAAATGTGATTGATTTTAGGGTTTTAGTTCAATCACTAAAGAATATTCTGTTTTTTTACTTTTTTAACTATTTTTTAACGACAGGACTAAATTGAAAATTAAAACTCAAGCAATACAGTGAACTCTAATCTTCGAGTTGAAGTCCTACGTTCATTCTTCTTCCTTTTTCTCTTTTGAAATTACAAAACGCATTAAAAAAAAAAAGTAATAAACTAAGAAAGAGTACCAATAAATGAGAGAAAGAAAGGCTAAGGTAGAATGAAAAGTTACGAACCTCAACTTCCATGGAAGCCCCTTCGCAAGAAAATATGGCATGGATGTGAGAGCACAGTGAAAAGGCGCTGCAAAAGAATGCAATAGGGTTTACTCAAGTTTTTATTAAGCTGCTTTTATAAAAGGAGGCGAGGGTAAGATTGGAATTATAAAATGCCCTCAAAGACAAAATTAAAAGAAAAAGTATTAGAACTGGAACACTGAGACTCACTATTTTATTTGATGGGAGACTCGCTATTTTGTTTAATAGACAAAGACTGAAACTAAAATTTTAATCTTAATTTCTAAAATTTCATTTTCAGTACCTTTGAATAGTAGAGATTGGAACTGAAACTGAAATTTTAATAATTTTTTTTACTCAAATACCCTTACTCTTTTAATACTAATATTTGTTCTTTCTCCATTAATTTAATTTAATTTCTATCTTTCAATTTTTATCTTATAATAAAATTGAAACCAAACACAATAATAAATTTAATTCAGTAATAAATGATGAGTTCCATAATTCACATAAATAAAGTGTTAAGGTTTGAATCTCGATTTCTTGGTACAACAATCGGCAGTAGCAAAATTCTTAAATGTAGTTACCACCCGTAATGGAGTAATCGTTGGGCTGTTTTAAAAAATATATATATATTCTTACTTCTTGACTGTCCGCACTAATAAAAAAATTGAATATTAATTCACGAGTTTTATCAAAATAAATGAATTATAAATAAATGCACATAAATACAAATAGGAAATGACAATTTAATGGATTAATTATCAAAATCCAAATTCTGAAGACCATACAACAAAAAATAAAAGAAATAAATAAACTTAAAATATTGATTGAATATAACAAATTAGCAATAGTTCTAGACTTCTAGTGACCTCAAATTTTTCCTTTTGACGAATTTTTTATGGAAGAAATTTGAATCCAATGGTTAAATTGTCTATTACAATATCAATATATATTTCACATACATAACACTTGTATGAATTAGAATTGAATAATCACATGCAAAATTCTTCATGGCAATTGGCACCTCAATTGAAAGCCATTTCGGTAGATATTAATGCTAATTTCTTTTTTCCTAAGTTCATCAAAAGTAAATCAACTACCCTTAATACTCTCCTACCAAATAATGCAAACAGAATGAGGCATTATCAATATGCTTCCATTTAGCTGTCAGTGTTCAAAAAATACTATCTTTTGCATTTACACCACTGAAAAGACTAGCAAGTGAATCCCCAGCATCATCCTTTGTTTCATTACTTTGCTTGACATTTAGGGTTAACGGAGAAACATTTTGGGGCGCTGGCTCATGATTCTTGATTGATACAAATGCAACTTTCTTTGCAGCAGAGTGTAGTTTAGCAGAGTTCTTGAAAGATGCATCAGTATCACATTGATTGTCTCCACCTTCCTCGCCACACACAGTATCTTTGCCATTATCAATCTGTGATAGCCTGGCGGATGGATCAATATTCATGTCCATGACATGAGAAGGATCTTGTCTGGCTGCTTCAACCTTATTTCCAACAACCTGCTCATCTGCATAGGATGTACATCATCAATACCTTGGCTAAAATTGATGACACCAAAATATTAAAATGATGAGAAAAAAAATTAATAAATAAATCATTTTTTTAAATCGAGAAACAATGGCTCACACCACCTGGAAAACAATTTATTGATTTGGTTCATATTCAATCTGAGGCACTTGCCCATTGAGATTCAAATTAAGAACTTTAGAAACCATTGTGACAAAAAGATCAAGCTACTTTAAAGTGAAGAGATTGGTAAAGTGAAAAAGTGTGAGTTTGATCATCCTTGAATCAAGATAGTAGAACTCACTCGTAATGGAAATTACAAATTCAATGGTGATTAAACCCTCACTTTCTTATTTTATCAATCTCTCCAATTTAAAAGATCTTTTTTCGTGAAAAATTTTACTGCTTATCAAAACAAGAATAGTTACAAGTTCATGCAAAGTATTCATGTATAGCAATTTGTCTTTGTTGTCTTTAACTGGACTCACATGAAAAGCATAACATTAATTACGAAAAAGCATTTTCTCTCCTAACTGAACCTAAGAAGAGAGCCACTGAGTACAAGTCATATAAAAAAGGCACATGTTGTTAATAATATATTAACTTATCAGCTGAAAATGAAAGCATGCATGAAAGAAGACGTACATTAACAACAAAGATGAGATGAAGACAGCAGAGCAGAAATGAGACCACATCATAATTCTTACCCCCAAGAAGATTTTCAATGGTATCATAGTTCACTGCTGATGCGTCAACAGAGACATGTCCGTCCTCACCTTGATTTTCATTCTCAGGGTCATGCTTTGTCTCAATTAATATGAACTTATCTGTTTTCCATACGCATTCCAATTTAACAAAATCCTGACTAACTGGGAAAACCTCCCTAACAACCTGCATCAATAGTATATCACCCAACAATAAATTAGCATGGAGAGTATTATTTTCTCCACATACCCATATTAATTAGTAAATGCAGCACAGATGGTTAAGTGATAAAAACAAACCTCAAGTCGGTTACTAATTATATTTATTGATTGCTTCGTTTTAGACAAAGAAGAAACCATGTTGTACAATGAAACCACATCAAGTAATATCTGTGCCAGGAGGAAAAAGGATCGCAAGTCAGTCTCATGTAAATTCAAGGCAGATGACTGCGAAAGCTGAATATATCTCAAGGCAGATGGATCTACAAACAGAAAAGAACAATGGCTAGCACAAATTTTCAATAACTTGACATTAGCTAATGTAAAGGCATAACCGTATTCACTGACTGTAGTTCAATTGAGAAATAACCTTTGTATTGTTATTCAATGCTGCTGATATTTCACATGACCTTAAATCTCAAGAATATACAAGGACTTACTTGTTGAACCAAAACCCGAAGACGTGCAAGCAAAGCCATAATTGTCACAGAAAACGACATGAAGAAGGATTGAGCGAACAATATAGATACCTCACTATAATATAGTCAAGGAAACATATTTTATATTGCAAACTGCAACCTTCAAAGACAGTTTGCATGATACTAATTACTAAGAAGTAAACGCACAGAGAGAAATGCTAGCGCTGACAATGATAACAGTATCTATGAAATATAGAATGTTTCTAAGTATAAAGCAAAAATATAATTCAAGGATTTACCTCTGTAACAGAACTCAAGAATACATTGCATAACTAATCAACCAAAACCTGGAAACTTTGCTAAGAAACTTAAAACTACAGAATATATCAAATATAGGAATTTAGAAAGGGAAGGGAGTGATGTTAGGGTTGGCAGTATCACCCAACAAACAGTAAAGCATTGACAGTAACAGCAAGAATATAATTTGAGCCCTGACACAGAAATTAAATGGACAGTGCTTCAACTCAAGCAAGTTAACTTCTAATTATTAATAAAATAGCATTGGAAGATTTTGTGCATTATGCCAACAATATATGCTGTATCATTTGAGAATACCAAGATACAGGCTGAATGTAATACAAACATTATCATATAGCATATATATATGAAGTGAAAGGCAGCATTAATGCAAACCATATGATACCATTAGAAGGATACGTTGCAGCCTTCAGCATTGTTTCGACCATCTGCATGAGAAAATGAAATCCTTATCAATATAGAAGAACAACTGAACAAGTTCCAGTCTTCCAGAAGATTTCAACAATCCAAGATTACTGTAATACAAAGAAATAATAATTTGTGTGAAATCCTAATTCTGTATGCATGGGAAGAGGAGGAAGCTATGAGCTCTCCACCAGTTTAAAGGCAATGATCTTAATTTACAAAATCAACAAGGAAAAAACAATAAAGAATATTCTGCTGCAGTTTTCACCTCTGCTAGTAAGCGTGCAGCTCCTAAAACGCGCTCCATAAAATTATAATTTCCATTGTCACATTTTCTCCTTTTTAAGCTGTCATGAAGCAGTAAGTAAAACACTAGTATCAATAGAATATCATCTTGTATGCATAGAAAACTTTTGAAACAAAAATATTTCAAGAACCAGTGACAAATTCATGGGCAACAAACAAGCATGACGCAAGACGTCCTTCACACGATGGATAATTTGCATTAGCCACATTCACATACTTGATACTCAACTAATTAACTAAAAGTTTGTAATCTGTAGGCCCTTTGGCTTACTGTTTAACATGTTCATTAGAAAACTACAGGTTGTCACCTCCCATTTTCAATGTCTTTTGTTCTGTGGCTTGCACATAAAAATGAAATCTTTGATCTTATAGCTGCACTTAACCCTCTGTACATGGATATGGAAAAGTACAAAACAAATCCAAAATATAAACAAGTCAAACCTACCTCTCTAAAAGATGAACCTTCTGTTTTGGTCTATCTCCTTTGATAACTAGTAAACATGATGACACAAGTTCCTTCAAGTTTGCCGATTGCAGAAGCTTTAAATCTCGATTCACCTTCCAATCAAAATCCCACACAAAACCCAAAATGGCGTGTAAATACACACTACATAGCATGCCCCATTTAACTTACAGTAAAAATTTTCAATTTGTGCACCTTCAAAACATGCTGGAAATAGGAAGAACTTCGGTGCTGGTTCTTGTTCTTATGGACCAATCTTTGTAGAATGCCAGACTCAAATTGGAGTTGTGCAAGCAAAGGTGTTATCCTTGCCACAATTGTTTCAAATTCAGCATCCATCAAGTACCTTCAATTTTCAAACATGATTTACTTGATAAAGCAAGCTAACAATATTTTCTATTGGGAAAAAAAAACAACAACAACAACTTTTAATATGTGAATTGACTACTAGGCTATGAGCTCAACAGCAATATAAGTTTTAATAAGCACTCAAATTCTGATAATCACATAAAAATCATCGAAGTAAAAATTGAAATCAAAGAAAAGGCATTCTATCGCTCTATCAGAGCTTCCAACACACGGAAAAACGTAATGTTAAAGAAAACAAAGTGAGAAGAGATGGAGAGTGGAGGAACCTATGAGGAATGAAAGTGAGACCTGAGGAGACGGAGACGCGAGGGGGAAGGTGGAGACGAAGCCGCACACGACGGTTGGCGCCGGAGATCCTCAGAAGAGTGGCGGAGGAAGCAGCAGCTCTGCAGAAGACTCGTTCGTTGGCACTCCTCTCTTGTGTGTGTGTGGTTTTTTTTTTAATTTTCTCTTTTGGACTTCAGCTCTGCTCTAGTGCTCTCTCTTTTGTTTTTTTTTTTTTTGTTTTTTTGGGCTATGCCGAAAAACCCTACCCGAACCTAAAGCCCATACCCGACCCGGTTCCCATCCCTTCCCATCCAGAACAGCAGCTCCTTCTTCCTATGTGGACGCCGCTGCTGCTTCCAAATTCACCGGCGTCACTGCTCCTGCTTGGTCGCCGTCCGCCGCTGCCACTGCTGGGCCGTCTTCCGCCGTGTCAGAGCAAGAGAAGATCTTCTTCGTTGCTCTCTTTTTTTTGTGGTTCATCGCTCTCTTTTTTTATTTTTTTGGTCAAGTTTGTCGCTCTCTTGAACATGAGGGTTGTGACAACTAGGGCTTTTGCTGGGTTAGTGGTGCTGACCTCTCTTCATCAATTGGACTTTTAAGTTGCACTCTAAGCCCAAAGTAAAAAAACATTGGAATCCTGATCAATTTTATTTTTAATTAATTGGCACTCTTATTAATTGTGACTAGTATATTTTTAAATAAAATTTAAATTATAAAAATCATTTAGTATTAATGTTAGTTGTATATAAAACTATTAAATTAGTAAATAATTCGTGAGTATGGACGGTAAGGACTATTATGAAAGCAAGTATTTCTTTCCTGTCTTCTTTCTCTACTTATAAAAAATATTTATGTTATTGTTTGGTATGTTGCTATCATGAGTATTTATTTAATATCGCTGTTAAAGTGGGTCGAATTCGTAAGATCATCCTCGTTTCAAATACTTATACCCTTCCTAATATTCATGTATTGCCTATTTGCCTCATGTCCCATTTCATTATTTGCGCACATCTTGAAACATATATATATATGTGGTATGTAACTTTTATATGAGAAATAAAAATGAATTTATAGCCATTGGATATTGATTTTGATGGTTAAAATTAAATATCATTTTACTATATGCAATAAATACTTCTTCACTAAATAGCAATAAATGTATTCACAAACATTTAATGCAATAAATGTATTCTCAATTATGATTCTAAAATTAAATATTCAAAGTCACTATTATTTTAGAAAAATCACCTATTGTTCTTAACTTTTTTAAATTTTTTTAATATAAAATATTGTTATACACTTACCAAATTTTAAATTAAAAAAAAGAATTCCACTATAAAACATACTAAATTTTTTTATGTGAAATAAAATAATATAAACTATCTAACTAACTTTAAATTTTAAAAATAACAAAATAAATATTCATAAATGAGTTGTAGATTAAAAAAAAATATTATTGGGTTCCTATTAAAACACTACCTAATGCGCCTTGCTGACAATATTTGGGACCTGTTAGAAGTAATTTTCTTTTGTTAACTTTTAGAGGTAAGATAATTCCTTCATCATATAAAATTTTTTAAAAATATATATTGGTTTTCAAAAAATAATAAGAGCTGTCTAGTTATTATTCCACCAATATTAAAAATTATCATGACACATTTAATACATTTTTAAATTTAATTTTTATTAAAGAAAAATATTATCATGACACATTTAATACATTTTTAAATTTAATTTTTATTAAAGAAAAATATAGTTATTATTTTATTTTGTTTAAAAATAATTAATATTTTTATAGTAGAAAAGTTTTTTATTTAAAATTTGATAAGAGTATAACAATATTTCATATTAAAAAATTGAAAAAAAAAGTTAAAAACAATAGATGATATTCTTTTAAAATAATAATGAATTTAAATATTTGATTTTAGAATTATAATTGGGAATATATTTATTGAATTTAAATGTATGTGAATGCATTTATTATAATTTATTAGAAAAGCATTTATTGTTATTTAGTGGAGATACTTAACCATCCAAATAAATCCAATGGCTATAAATATATTTTCATTTCTCATATAAAAACGGCTTTCTCACTTAGATACTACCTCTATATATATATATATATGATGAAGTTAGTTATAGCATCTAAAATTTTTTAAATTATTAAAATAATCATAAAGTTATACATAAATTTCTGAAAAAATTATACTATATTATATTTATTTTTATATGGACGTGATAGGTAATGGCGCGGGTCAACTATTTCTCATATTCGTCTCCTATATAGAACTAAAGAGGTATTATCATACCTTGTCTATACTCATTCAATCGTTAAAAAACTCGCTCTATTTAGGACAGGGCATGTCGAGTCAGCTCCAGACAAACCAAATTATTATCCTGACCCATTAAAAATGCGGGCTAAATGGATTGAGGTTAATTAATTGGTGAACAACGACGAGTTATGTTGAGCCGTTTATTTTTTTATAAAAGTAAAAAAAATGCCATCTTTTGTCCAAATTTTGATTTTTGGAGTTAAAAATAAATAAATAATTAATTAAAGAGCTAACCCGTTTAACCTGTTTCGTGGTAACAAATAGGTTGTGCTGAAATTTTTTAGACTGTGAACAATATAGGCTTAAACAAACCAGCTCGCAGGCTTAAATTGGTGAGGTTGGCCCGTTTGACATCCTTACTATTTAATTATCTTGACGAAAAAGATGGATACCAGATGATATCCACATATATTATATTTTTAAAAAAAATATAACATAATCCAATATAATTTAATAACATTTAATATATTCTAACGTACATATTAAATATGCACACACGCTAAATTGAAATAGAAAAATAATTTTCAATATAATAAAACATAATTGTTAATCAATTCACATTTATGAAAATTTAGCGGGTTTTCATATGATAAAAAATCCAATGAACTGATTAATTAAAGATGTATAAACAAATTATGTATATAATCGTCAAAATGGGCATAACCTGTCAGGTCAGCCCAAAGTGTCTATAACAGGCAGACTTTTCCTAAAAGATTAGGCTTATTAAAAATGCGGGCTAAACATCCGATTAACCCAGAAAAATTGTCCGGTTAAATAGGACATCTCGTGCGCCAAAAGTGTTAGTCTATTAATTTTTTAATCTTTTAAAAAATTTAACATAATGAAGTCTAAAATTTAATCATATTTTAATATTTTTCCTATAAAAATGTCATTTTGTCCAAATATTTATGTTTAGAGTCTAAAATTAGACTTTAATTTTTTTCAAATAAATAAATAAACAGGTTAACTCGTCCTATAAAAGTATAAATTAAACAGGCTTAAGCGACAGACTTAAATTAAATGAATCACGCTAGTCCGTTTGATCAACAATCTTAATTATCTATTTTAAATTAAATTACTACACGGCATATTATTGTTAGCAAATTTTCGTACAATATAGAGTTAATAAAAAATATTAAATAGTTTTTCAAAAAAATAAAAATATATAATTTTAAACTGATATGAATAATAATATTAACGATGTAAAATATTAAAATGATATTAATAATTTAATTAAAATATACTATTATTAGAATAAAAGTTGCAAGATTTGATATTAAGGAGTGATATTAATTTATTAATTAATTTGGTTAGTTAATTTTACAATATTTATGATAATTTGTTAATTGATTTGATTTAATAATTTAAATAAAACAAATCAGGAAACATTTTCAATAGCGTGCCATGTCAGCGCTCTATTATTAAGTGCATAAACTCAATTTTAATATTATATAACAGATAAATTAAAATTTTAATTTTTCTTTCACAACCGTGAAATATATTTTATTAAAGATGATTTAAATAATTTATTTTATTTTCAATATATTAAATATGACAAACATTTAAAAATATGTTTTTAACATACGAGACAGTTAAGTTCTTATATTATTTATGGAAAAAAAAAGTATTTTTGATCAAACAATTTTGTAGTTAATATATAATTTATGAAAAAAAATCTCTAAAATAAGAAAATAAAATATTAACAACTACTAAATTTATAAATGTTATCACATATAAATTTTGTTAATTTAATTTAAAAATAATTTTATTTATATTTTTTAGAAATTATTTTGGTTTTTTTTTTAACATTAACTATTAAAATATGTTGATTGACTAAGAGCTGACTAAAAAAAATTGTACTAATCATTTAATACTCATTCTTTAAAATTGTTATCATCTCTTGATAAATCGTGATTTATAATTTATATAATAATCTTATATTACTAGTATTTTTTTATATACTAGAGTACTTACCTGTGCATTTACACCGAATGGGTAATTATAATAAATAAAATATTTAATATTATACATATTATATAATATATAGACTAAAATTAGGAATTATTGAATTTTAAAAAACTTAAAACGTTAATAGATTTTTTTTCCTAAATTAATAGATAATGTGGTATCTCATAAAAATTTCAAATTATTTTACTATATAGTTTATTCATATATATATATATATATATATATATATATATATAT